>PYAF01003243.1:6035253-6136855 GCA_007407185.1 Glycine tomentella | reverse complement strand
AAGCCTCATAGCAGTCCCGAAGAACTTCATAGTTAAATGCTGCACTGGAATCCAATAGTGACAAAAACTGCATCATAAAAACATCAGAACTTACTAGTTTACTGCTAAAATTATGTTAAAAAGAAACCAAAAAGAAAAACAACCAAGGCAGGATTATATACAGAAAGCAGGCACATTATTAATACATTCCTGGAAATAAAACCAAAGCTTTTCTGAAATTATATTATCAATTAAACAAGAACAAAATCTTTGAGTGTGATATATATATATATATATATATATATATATATATATATATATATATAAAAGAGGCAGTTTTATTTTCAGTGTCAATATCAATTAGATATCATAAAAATCACTATTAGATAGTGGAACATTCTCAAAATGAAAAAGAAAAAAAAAAAAACTTAAAAGAAGCATATAACCTATGAAGAAGTGAAAAAACAGTACTTTAGTCTGACCATGACAGACACACAAAGTCTTTAATCATCAAAATGTACAATTAGTCCTTTAAGTTAACAGCAGTGAAGCTGAAAACGTAACCAACCAGCATGCACCAGTAGGTAAGTTCCAATATATCCAATGAGATATCAAAAAAAGTTTAGCCAAAACTAAAAGAGTTGCAAGTAAAAAATTATTTAGATTCCATACAAAGATGCTACATAAATAGAACACATAATATTTGGGATTTACTTAGCATCCCTTACCGATTCCAAGGCATAAACTGGAACCATTAAGATGAGACCAATCAAAAACTTCTGTTCCTGAATTAAAGGAAATAATAACTAAGTCAGTTAAAAGTTGCAGTTATTAGCAGCAGTAAGAAAAGGGAAGGTAGGCATTATGTAAATAGTAAGTATAGTGGTGCAGGAGGAAAGGTAAGTAAAATCCAAAAGTAAAGGAGCATAAGGAAAAAACCTCGGGCTGATTATAGGCAGCTAAATGCTCAAAAATTAGATAAGTGGAGAGAACAAGAGCTACAAGCACAAATATGCTTGAACTGAAGACGGTCAAGCTAACAGTTCCAGTAGACTCCACACCTATTTTTACTGGCCACATGATCCCTGATCTGCTAGTGGCCTCAACAAGTGTAAAAAGAAATACGGAAGAGCATAGAATATCCAACAAACCCATACACCAGAAACTTAGAATTCGTTGTAACAAATGGTCTTCCCTTGATTTGATCAATTCAATGCTTTACTATATTCCAGACAATGTGAAGGATCTCCACTCCACAAGACCTTCAATTTAGTATAACTTTCCCTCTTGTCGTTTCTGTATGTCAACCAGTACCGTGTAAGATATAGTATACACAAGAAAACCACCTTTCTGGTACAAAAGCAATTCTTCAAATTCAACATGCAACTAACATGGTCAACCAACAGCTGACAATGGTATTTGCTTTTGATACATGTACAAAATCCAAATTGGGATAGAACAATTATCCTGCATTACAATCAAATAACTTAAGAAATAAGAAATAATATTTATATACATATATTAAAAAAGAAACTCCTAATTCTCTTTCAAAGCAAGTACAGGTAGCTCAACTAATAAGAAGCACATTCACTGTAAGAATATGACAAGATTTAATAATGATAAATCTCAGAAATATAAAATATAAGAAACTCACAAAGCTCTAGCAAGTGCATGTGCACCAGAAAAACCAAAAATCTGAAGCATCATTCAATTTCTACACATCAAGATATCAATAACTCCCAAACTCTAACTAAATGAATAACTATATACAGAGTGCCATAGTTTAATAGGGTGATAGAAAAAGTCAAACACCACAGAACTCATCTGGCATGCCATTTTTTATCAGGTGTAGAAATTGCTGTTACAAAAGAATCCAAAAATTTTAAAGTGTAGAACAATATAATAACTTAAGTACAGTGCAATCTGCTAACCATTAGCTAGCCACCATCATATCGATTACCCTTAGCTAGACATGATCATAGAGCACAATCAGGTCCACCAAGAGTGCCCAATAGCATCAATCTATTATTAAAAGTTTTCATTGAAAGAAGGGGATCTAAATAAAAGATGGGACTCAAAAACATCCCGCAAGTTTTGTTAAGAGAGACAAAATAGCACACTCTTTCCATTAAAAATGTAGTCATAATATCCTTCATTATATCAAAATCCAAGATGGTTACATCAATTATCTTAATACATCCCATTGCAATATTGCTGCTACGCTATGAAACCAAGACTCAAGATGACACCACAATTAGAAGCAGAAGTGGTGCAGACTGCAGAGAGTTTTCAAAGTATATAATAATACCATGTCCAGTATTATATATAGGTTAAACAACAAATACAATTGTTTAAGTTGTTTCTCAAAGTTGTCAGTAACTTAATTAGTATTCACGGTTTCTAAGAGTACTAGAAGACAAATATCAAAGAATACAATATTTCAAAACAATAATTCTACTTCTCACTAGCAAAAAAAAAAAAAAGTATGAATACTTACTTTTTTAAAGATTACAACCAAATTTCACAACCACACATAATTGCAATGCAGTTTATGACACAAACATGAAGCGGTGATGAAGTACATACTTCCGCAAAGCAAGGTTAAAAAAATTCGAAGATTAACGCATAAAAAACTATTCTATAAGCAACCTTTCTCTTCACATTTCCTTAACAAAATGCATTAAGCGGACGAGGCAATCAGCAACAAACATCGATTCTCAATCCAAATAAAGAAACATATAACGTTCCATTCGGAAATCGCAAAGGCGCAATTCACCGATAATTTTTTTAACGAAACGCTACATTTTGTCATCGCGTGTAAGATAGGAGAAGATAGGAGAAAAGGAGATGCAAAACAGGCCAAACACTAGACCTCAAGTATATGCTTACGAGTAAAAGAAACACGCCATGCGCCGAAACGAAAATCGCAGCAGCAATAGGAACAAGAAGTGAACGATGGCAATGACTTGCAGAAACCATGGAAGGAAAATTTAGGAGAGAGTTCAAACCTGCGTTCAGCATTTTCTTCTCTCTTTTTTTTTTCGGGGAAAATCGAGGTGGATATTTTCCGGGGAAATAGAACGCAAGTGAAGGAGAAGCAATCGGAAAAGAAAAGAAAAACAACGGAATTTTGCTTCGGTAGTTGGAAAACGTAAATTACGATATCTTTTTAATTTTTAATTCGTCAGAAAAGATAAGAGAGGGAGATGCTAACCTGACTGGGACAAGAAAATGCTTTTTGGTCACAGCTACAATCGGAGTCGTTGATTTGAATGGTTTTTCTTATTTGGAGTTTCTTTGTGAGGGCTGTGACGTTAAGAATATGACTGGCTGGTGATATGGAAAGGTTGATTGTCCCACGTCAGGTTGTGTACGTGGCAAACAAAGAAGTGGGTGAATGTTTAATGAAATGGTGGGACATCAAATCGGAGAAATTATTGTATATTACAGAAATATTATTATGATGGTGTAAAAAAAGAAATACTATTATGTTTATGATTTTGATCCATCTTTATAAATTCAAAATTAATATTTTTTTTATCAAAATCACGAACAAAATGATTCAAGATTACATAATAATTTCTCATCAAATTAGGATTAATATATACTTAGCTTTTCTTTCATCTTATTTTTACATCATTATTTTTTTATCTCTTTCTTTATTTTGTATCATCACGTCATTTAAACAGTGTGTTGCACCAAAATTATGTTTTACCTCACGTTGAAACTAAAATATAGTTTTTTTTTATTAACAATATCACTATAATTTTGTGGGTTGATTCAATACTCATTGTTATAATCAAACACTATTCTTATTGCCATAACAGTCAGAGGCAGAGAAGACTGGTTGGTTGCTGTCGTTATCAACTCGTGCCAAAGAAGTCTTATTGGTTGTTGTTGTTAGTTCTTAAGATAAAAAAAAGTTTTAATATATTTTTTATCTTTAATAAATACTTCATTTTTATATTTAATTTTAATAATTTTTTTAGTTTAGTCATTAATAAAACAAATTTTATTTTAATTCATGATAAATTAACAAATTTTATATTTGTTTTCATATAAATTAACGATATTTGTTTTAGTTTCGACTAATAACAAAAACAAGAAAATAAATATAAAAATTTGTTAATTTATAAGAGATTAAAAGAAGTTTCAAAGACAAAAAATAAAAAATTAGTCATTTAAGAAGGATAAAAAAAATTTTAAATCTAAAAAAATGGCTCCTTTAAAAAAGTAAAAATGTTCAACACAATAGTAATTTCCTCGCATTGTTTCATGAAGTGTAAGTATTAAAAAAAATATATAATAAGTGGTATGACAATAAATTTTTGTGTAAGTATTAAAAAAAATATATAATAAGTGGTATGACAATAAATTTTTTTCTGTAGCAAATTCAATGTTAATGTACAAATAATGATATGAAAGGAGTGGGAAACAATGTCAATACTATTTTTCTTGATTCAGTCATCAAAGAATTGGTACTATATACGCTAACAAAGTTGTCTTCCTTGCTAAGAATATAAAAAGGAGTGGGAAACAATGTAAATACTATTTTTCTTGATTCATGTCATCTTAAGGGTAATTGATACTTTTAACTAATTGTATATACTAATTTTATTTGTGTTACTTAACTAATGAAACAAACGTAGAGGGAAGTTAAGTTTAACTAACATGGACCGATAACAAAAAATCATGTTCTATAATCGGAAAAGAACATTAATATAAAAAGGATCATATTAACTTATATTTGAGAGTTAAAGAATCAAATGAGTATTTTAAAGAAATAAAAAATCAAAATAAATTAACGAAATTTGTTTTAATTCGATTAATAACATACATTTTATCTAGAGTATACACACATTTGTTATTTTTATGACCTGAATTTGAAATTTCACTCGTTCTTTACATATTTTAAAACTGAGTTAAATATTCCTTTTCTAGCTAACAAGTTTTATTGTTATCTTCTATAATTAATTTCTCATTTATTTTATTAATTTGTCAAAAAAATAGGACAAATCAAAAATAAAATATATTTCATTCAATTAAAAACATGAATTAAGAGTCTCGATATTTCATTAAATTGGAAATTGTATTTCGATTTATCAATTTTAATTAAAATGTTATATGTTAGGCTAACGTACTGTTGGGACCGTATACAGTTATTACCACTGGTTTAACTTATAAAGGGTGAAATTTTTCATAAACGATAATTGTGGAATTATTATTACCCTTTTTTTTAGTTGAAATAAAATAAAATAAAAAATCATATGCTGCACTAGAAATATAGAAATGCACAAGCTTTTGAGGTCTCGATGAAACATTGGCACAATTGGTTTATCATTAAACATTCAGTATTCACTAGAATGAAAGATTGGCACTAGACTCATAGGCACCCCCTTCAACAGACACAAAATGGCATCAACAAGTGCATTGTATAAAAATGATATTAATCACAACTTTGTCTCAACCTGAACTTATTAAGGATCCGTAAATCTACAAATGGAAGTTATTTGTTGGTATACAAAAGAATGGGACATTCATTACACGATTATACAAAATTGTTCTTTCATTTGCAATTGTCAGATAAAACCATTAGACTTGATCAGCCAAAATGATGACAAAAAAAAAGGTTTCTTTCATCGTACCTATATGTTCCGTGTCTACTTTTTCCGCCACGAACAAAAGAGAGGGGGCCCGGTTTGACATTGAAGTTCTCATACTTCTATCTCAAATCGCACTCATCTGCAATGAACCAACTAGTACCTAAACAGTTAAATGGTTGATGATCGTCTTCTGCAGCAACAATGGATTGAGTCTGATTCTGCACATCAAGCTCCTTCTGCAACATATTTTAATACATATACATGTGTTCAAAGCAGAAATCCCCAACCTGAAGCTGTAAAGTAAAAACTCTGGCCCTCTAAAAATGTGCCAGCATAAACTTCAAATAACAGTGGTGCTAGAACGTGCTGCCCTTTGAGCTTCTTCCAAGTCCCTCAAAAACCTGTAAATTCAAATACAAAAATACCTCTGTTACTAAGAAATCCAGATTGTTACCTAGTGCAGAGCAAGTTGAATCTTTTTGCAGTTAACAACAGCACCTTGAACTTGAACAACAACCAAATATAACAAAGCCATCAATCTGTAAGTCAAAACCAACTCAATGACCTTTATCACCTACACCTAGGCCAACAACTCACTTCAAGCAACATTTAAAATGACTAACTTGCAGTCACACATTACACAAGCTAAAATTGGAGCAGTAAATTAAAGAATTAGTATCAATTCTAGCATGCCGAAATTGAAAGCATAATTGGAACAAACAAAAGTGAACATCTCCACTAATCAAATCCAAACTCTTTATGACTTAATCATACCTTTTAGAATTAAGAACAGAAGAACCACCAAGTATAAAACGAACACCGGTATTGATGGCATTTTGTAAAGCAACAGACCGCGACTCCTCATAAGTTGTCCCACCAACAATGAAGATGATCACATCCTGCGGCCTGCTTTTCATATAGTCATCAACAACACAGATCTGATTATTCCATAATTCTATGATAACAATGGCTATTAATAAAATTTAAAAACTTCTATTACAGATGCGCTGTCTGTACTGGTCATAAAGCCCTTTCCTAGATGATTTGTCAGGACTCAGGATGTTGAACAGATATTAAACAGAAAACTTTGCATTGGAAAATTGCAAACTTCTAAATAATCCTTTTTAAATTGAAGCACATGAAAAATTCCGATAGACCTACAATGGTATTATCAGATAACTAAATTAACTCCAAAAAGTATAGTTTAAACTTACGGCTGTTAGTCGAACACAAGACATTTAACAGATTGCATAATTTACAGATTTGTGAGAGGGTATGAAAAGTATAGGGCATAGACCAGGGCTGCAAGGGAAAAATCATGTGATATCAATGCTACCACATCGCAGAAGTTATAAACAGTAACAGCTCAGATTATGGTGGTTAAAACTTTGTATGGATAGTCAGAATGGGATTAGTATTTGTCTTCCCTTGGAGACCATAGCCACCAATCTATTATGGGGTTCTGTACTATGGATAAAATAAATTATAAGTATAATAGAGAAAGAATTGCAGAATCCTGTACTTTCAAGTGTGTGAACCCACTACTAATGTGTTGTGAAGACTCAAGATAGTGCACCTTTACTAATGTGTTCCCAAAGTGAAGTCTGTCCTACCTCATTACATGTTGAATTTCTGATATAATTTGTCACATAAGCGGTGACACATTACATTGTAGACAATTGAAATAATTTTTTACACCAATTTGATAAATAGTCAGTGCTAAACACTAAGTTTGTCACTGTTATTGTCACTTCATTAAATATAACATTAAAAGCAATCAGGCAACAATGTAGTGGCATCACTAACCATGATAGACACCAAGTTACATCTAGAAATTCACAAATAAGATACAAAGAAAATTTATATTTAATAGCACAAACCTTCCTTGTTGAAAGTGATTTCCAACAAATGGGTAGTCCACATCTCTCAACCTCCCTTTGACAATGCTTTCCATGAGTTGAAACAGAAGTGGCTGGTGCTGGGTGTAAACATTCTCAACACCCTGCACCAAAACTCAGAAAAGCAAGAGCTTTTAAGATTTAAGACTTGGATCATCAAGGATATGGTATAATAATCATCATATTTCTATGCGTACCTTCAAACCACGAGCCATGTTACGGGCAATATTCATTAGATCTCGATTTCCAAAAAGATCACCTGTTCTCTTGTCAACACCTGCTTGCTTCAGAAGAAACTGGACAAGCTGTTGCGCCACAATAAAGATATCAATCAAATGAATCAATATCAGTAACTTTTTCATGTAACAATATCAAAAACAACAGTGGCATCCATCAATATGCTGTTCTTAATTTAAAGTTTAATCTAATTGAAGTATTGAACGTAAATTTCTACTTAGAGAATCCAAAGCGAGTGATATGGCAAGACAACACAACCCCAAATAGTCTCACCATCACTACTCAATTACCCAAGGATTAAAAGGTAAAAGTTCCCATCCGGTTTGAAGGCTGACATTCAGATATTCGTGCATGAGAATAATGGATTTAAGAAGAAAAGCAACAGTTTAAATTAGTTTACCCCAGGTTTGTACTTGGCAGATCTGGACGCCAGTTTGTTGAAGAGCTGCATTAATTGAACAGGGCTATCTTTCTCATATCGTAAAGCATACAACATGACCAAACGTAGTCGGTCCACATCTGATATGCTTTCATTGTTTAGTAGATTTGTCACTGCCTGCAGAAGATTACATGAGAGACGACATAAGTTATCACCTTTTATTGTTTTAAAGCTTTCATTAACAAGAAAAAATAGAAAACCTTTTTAATGTGGGGGAAGGGGGTTGTAATAACAACTAACAAGATTGCTTCGTATACCATATAATCTGTCATGTTACACATGAATTTTTTGGCCAAGTGAAACTAAACTGGTAAAGATGAATATTATTCAAGTATTTGTTTACTCTTATACTTCACTGTTGATTGTTGTTTTTACTTTGTATCATTGCTGGGAATTTAAATGTGAGTGAAGAAGTCCCGTATTGGGGAAAAAAATGGAATTATGATTTATGAGTACAGAGTAAGTCACAAAAACTCATTTCATCCATGAGAATAGCAATTTCTGAGGGAAAGCATATGAAGCTTAATGGGTAACCCATTGTTGGGCATACTGAGCCAGCAGTTAGGAGCTAGCAAATAAAGAAGAGAAGGGGTAAGGGAAGGATGGGCATAACAGAAAGGACAAGTGCAATTGATGAGTGGAGAGAGATGGTAACAATTTAGCGGGAACAGGGGAGGTGGGTTGGAAGGTATGGCAGAATTTGCAAAGGATCATTAGGGAATAGCTGAGAGTAAAGAGAGTAGGAGTCAGTCCTTTCTATCAAAGCACAGCCCTTGAGAGCCAACGTTCCAGCGGCTGCACTCTATGACGCTTCACTCAGCTGTATGGTCATCCCCTCCATAAGTAGCCCCTTCCAAGACATTGAGAACCAACTCTGATACAAATTGATAAGCATCCAAGCACTTGGGGAAACCTGTCTTAAAAGCTAGCAGTTAAAGGGGGAGTACCAAGCCACTTAAGTACTCCACCAAGCATCTCATACTACTTGATGTGGGACTTAGGCACTCCAAAATACCCAAGTCCCTATCATGCTCCCACTCAAGATTTCAATCTTCATATAGTTTATGTTTTGAATACTGTAACAGAGGCATTCCTTTGGATTCAGTGACTACTTCCAAATAAGTAATATCTTCAGTTCTTATTTTTCAATTCAGTTCCCATCAGAACCCTAGCCCAGGGACTCGATAAAAAATTGTTTAATTTAACCTTTATTAAATGATCATCCAAAACTTTTGAAATTTGAGCAAAAGCAAGGAGAATGTTTCAATAAATTAAGATTATACAATATATACCTCAAAAGAAGCACCTTGTCCTCCATTGCAAGCCAACTCCTGTTCTGTTTGTGAAACTGACATAAGTTTTCGCTCTTCAACTATCTTGCTCATTTCAGTTACTAAAGTAACATGTTTAGTCACATTTCCATGCATTTTTCTGTACTCAGGATAATTATCAACAAATTTGGCCATGTCCTCTGCCAAGAGTCAAATCATAAAATCAGTGAATTTTATACTATGACACCCAGTATAAATAAGTTTTTGCCTTTGTAATTGTAATGGGTGACAGAAATTTATTACTCTGATGTGAGAGAATAAAAATTCAAACCTATTGTTTGGATGTTCTGGTTACTTTTTGATACTTGCTGAAATTCATCAACCATCCGCTTGATATTCATACCTATATCTCCAAAATTCTCATACATGTTAGCTTTGAAAAAGGAATCTTGTTCTGATGACAACACAACCTCCTGTAACAAAAAATAGCAAAAAAGTTGCTTTTAATGAGCACAAATTCTGTACTGCAATACTAATGAAATAATTACCCAGTATAAGAAATGTATCCAACCTCCTGATCCTTTGGAAATTTACCAATGGATTTTAAGTCCACTTTGTTGTCTTGGATTCCTATTAATTCATGAACCATAGCCTGTGTATAACACCACAATTGAGCATTACTTATATGAATAAACAACTTATCAGATTATAAGCACTACACCTGGTGTTAATCTCCCAGATACCTGATAGGTCCATTGATTTAGTAATGGGGTTACAGGATCATCCCTCCTGTCAATCACTAACAGCAGTGGAGAAACTTCCATACGCCTAAAATCAAAAAGACCACTTTCCTCTTGGTACATCAATTTCTGTTCAAACCCAGTAACGTAAATTAGCTTTCACTATGTATGCCAGCACAATCATTAATGATAAATATGGCATGTTGTGATACACAGATTGCCAGAATGCCAGCCAAAAGAACATATACATTAACTATGTGTGCACAGCAGTATGCATGTGCTCAAAGAAAAGCTCTATCTGATTCAAAATCATAATGATGAAGATATAAAAGCTTGAATTCATCACAGAAACTGGTAACCACATTTCTAAAATGCATATATAACTGTCTAATATAAACAAAAAAAAAAAGCATTGAGTTAGAAAAAGTGACATGAACTCACAGCTGCTTCCTGTGCTATCCTTTTTGCAATGTCAGATGTCCTTTGATACCTAATTACTGGTCTTCGTTTTAATGCCAAAAAAAGAGCTGCAAGACCATCAACAACCCGGTCAGAGAAGCGCTGCACTGTTGAGGGATCTACCACAGCTGGGAGCATATATATGTAATGTGAAGGCACGTGCAAAGTGAAATGATAAGGATCAATTGCAACAAAATCTGCATAGAACTCCTGGATGATCAGGACAACAACTGTGTCAGAATTAAACTTTGCAACACAAACCCTACATTTGAGATTGCAATTTGCAACATAAAGGGTGGGGGGTTCAAGGCTTCATGCTCAACAAATAAGGAATTATTTGTCAGATAAAGAACAGGATAGTGAATATGCAAACTATGCAATTATAGAAGGAATAAGAAAGAAACAGATACCCTTCCATGTTCCATCAGGAATTTTTTCATGAGAACTTATAATATTTGTGACACCATCAAATGATCTGAATTTTTCTTATCTATTTTAAAATGAATTCTCAGACAAGCATCTGTCATCACAAAATTATTATGCAGTTCAATAACCATAAAATGGTTATAGCAAAGTAGTCCAAACGGGAAGGAAAAGAGTATGCAGTAAAGTGCACACATAAATGAATACCTGAACTTGCTGGACAACTTCCTGTTCATCTGAATCAGCAAGTAAGTGAATCTGAGTGTCCTTCAATATGTTGGAGAAAACTGTAATTTCAGAATGGATTCACAAAGTGTCTTCAAATCAATGGGAGAAAATTACTACTTAACAAGGGGAAATTAAAAATTAAATTCTAAAGAATTGCCCTGTATCTTATAAATATTTAAAGAACCTACATAGATGATACTCTCCAAATCTAGGACTAGCCAGCTGGCGGCGCAAAAGCTGGATATTCTCCGATGTAGGTCGAAGAAAGTAAACGGCCTTGAGATGAGACATTGATTCGTTGGACTTGGAAATAGAATCTACCAACTCTACCAAAAACACTTCTTTCTGAAGAAGCTCCGACTGTGAATACACGACACTCACAATACCTACCTGCGTCAATTTGCCAAAAAAAGTAGACTCAACATCAGAACTCCATTTTCCTCCTTAACAAGCACAAGCAAATAAATTCTACGAACCAAGTCCGTTTGGCAGGTTGACTTATGGTTTTGATGAAGTAAAACGAAATCGTAAAAGCCAACTCATAATTATTTAGTGTCTTGGCCATAAAACCACAGGCAATGACTTTACACAAACATATCAACATTATAACTTACAAGCATAATGTCAAATGAGACCAATATCATAATAATCAACCAAACGGTTACAATTGTCAACGATAGGGAGCTTCATAATTTTGTTTCCCTTAATGAAAAATACATATATTCATATAATGCGGAGTTTCACCGTCACTTCACAGTGCTTTCAAACCTACAATCTGTTCTCACGGTCCACGAAAAATCGCAAATGGATAATTCGAACTACCAAGAGTGGCACTTAATCATCCAAAATTTTGAGTGAAAATTGGAAAAATAACAAATAAGTACGAAAAATCGATCAAGCGGTGAACAACACAGGTAATTTTTAATCCAAAAGAAGGAAAAAAAAAACGATTGATTGATATTTTGATCGGATTTCCCAACATTGTGGGAGATCGTTGAGGGAAAGTGCAGCGCACCGTTTGAGAATCGAGGATGAGAACCTTCATACCGGAGATGTCCTGCAAGATGCGATTGATGTAATCGCGCGAAGAGGATGAGACCACCATCTTATGTACGTGTAGTGTAGGACTTGAATCTCTCGGTGTAGATGATGAATCGATTAACCAGTTCAACTATAGCGAAGGTGAATCAAGAAGCGCAGGGATTCAGACTTCACAATTCAGAATTCAGATCCATGAGACCACGCGAACGCTTCGCCCCAACGCACCGTTTTAGGTTTTTGTCTTTATGAATTTTTATTGCGACTCCTTTAACTTGGTTTGGTCACCTCTTTTTTCTTCTTTTTTTTCCTTTATTCCTTGTATATATGCATAGAATGTTCTTAACGAGTTAATTATTTCCATATTCTCCCTTAGATAAGAAAATTGTTTTATTTACACTGTAATAACTAATAAATGTTCATGAAAAAAAAAATAAGGAAAAAGAGAAAAAGAAACTTTGAGCTCTACATGTGAAATACAGAAATTCTGATTCGTAGAAATATAAATGGAGTAGTTTAGGAATAAATGATAACTTTTAATTTTCAATTTGATGACCTTTTTTGGTATACAAAAATTGGTAGGATGCGGAAACAGTGTAGGACATCAATGTATGTCAAGTCAAGGCTATAAGCAAAAGCTTACCTAGAAATTTCATTATGCATTCCTAAATTGCTTATAATTTTATCTGGCTTGTAATTACTTTTCTAAGCTCCAGAAAAATTCTCTAAAGAGGATTATTTATCAAGTAAGGTTTTAGTACAAATTTGCAATTTGATAATCAATGGTGTTAGATTTGAACAAATTATTAACTTGATCATAATGTTGACTAAGTGAATTACTAGTTCAACAGCGGGTTATTAGTTTAATAACAATAATTGATTTTATATATTACATAGTTTCAAAAATTCCATAACATGTAAACTTCTTACTTTAAAGATCAATCTTATACCTTAAGAAATCTATAAAAAAAAAAAAAGTATCGCAGTATATCACTTCATTAAAGAAAAAAAAACTCTTCAGATCACCATTTTACTTATATCACTTCATTAAATACATAAACAATTTTTTTTCTTAGCATTGAGTGTTTTATATGAAAATAAATTTTGGTTAGCAATAAATGTTGAATTAAAGTTCTTATACATACATTCTGATCAAGTATTTCTCTAATATTCTTATTATTGTGTAACAATTAAGAATTTGTATCTTCATGCTTCTAGTAACTATATATATTTTTTGAAATGTTGTCTCATCACTTTGTCTATGTATTTTTAGTTAAAGAGTATGTAAATTCTTCTTTTGTCCCTGCGGAAGTTCAGATATAGAGGTTTGTTTGACTGGTAACTTAGCAAGTTCCCTTTTGTCCTGCTTGGTATATTAGAGAACCCAAAAGGGATTGGATGTGTGGGCTTGGGCCGTTGCACTTGCACTACCCAAAACAAAAGGAGCTAGATTTGATTACATCTTTTGGTGGTTTGCCTTTGCACTAGATTCTTGTAGCCGAATGGATTTGATTAAGGTTAGGAGGTTGGGACCTTGTCCTTGTGTAATTCCCTCACCAGCACTTACCACCAATATCACTGGCGTTAGCTTCTTCTCTACCTCTCCCATTTGTGCAACAACTTTCTCTTTTCAGTTTTCTACTTCTCCCTACACTCGCGGAACTAGAAAGCCTCTACTTCCAATTCCACGTGGCAAAAGGAGAGACTCTGACTCTGAGCCGCTTCTAGAACCTTCCATTGTCCAAGAAGTTTCATTCGACGACGACGACGAAGAAGAAGAATTCCTTGACGAGTTTGAATACGGTAAAACTGCGTTCAATCTCTTAATTTTTCATTGTTCCTCTCTCTTTGCAAACTCTCTGTTGAAGTTCTAGAATGCACAGATGAAGACGACGGTGACGGTGACGAATACTATGAGGAAGAAGAGGAATACGAAGAGGAGGCTGGTTTGCCTTATGTAAGTTTTTGTTGGAAAATTAGACCCATAAATGTGTGCTTTTGTCGGGAATTTGATATGATTTTGCACGTTTTGAAGGCAGGTGATGGCGGCGCAGGTGGCGGAATCTCCCTCGCCGGAACGTGGTGGGATAAAAAAGCACTAGCCATTGCTAAAGAGGTTACTCTCTCCTTCGATGGCGAATTGCAAATTTATGCTTTTAGAACACTGGTCAACTGCACCATTCAAGTGCGCATTGAGAACCTTTCCAAAAAGTAAGACATTATAATTATTAATAATAGTCGTATATATTTAGCATGATAAACTTTATTATTAATCGAATGGTTATTGTGCATAAAGGCATATATCTATACTGAACAGTTTGTGATGAATCTTTACTTTATGTAATTGTGGGATCGGATATAATATGCAGGGATTTTCAATGAAATAATGCATTTATGTAGATATCTAGGGAATTTTAGCGATAGTCGTCTGGTGAAATTTATGTGCTATATTGCAATGTTTTCTTCGCTGAGAAGTGATGTTATATTGACTTTTATCTTTCTTTTAGGTCAACTGCTCCTGTTATTTGTAGTTATTCTGAGGCTTATTTTCTTTCGGTCATATCTGGTTTACTCTGATAGGGTGTTTAGGAGAGATTCCAGAATTTGGAACCATGTGGTCAGTATGTGTGAAACTGTTGCACTTTATCTGTAAAGAAGATCTACAGAAAAGAAAATGTTGAAGTTGAAAGCAGTTTATTGGTATTCATTATTCAGTATTTCTATCCCCCGTAAGAAAACAGAGGTTTTATTTACATAGTTTAAGGACTGTAGAGCTTGTCAAAAGAAACCTAGTACTGTCTAAGACTTTTATGATTATACCATGTGTTTAGATTGGTATGGAGTGCCTGATTTATCACAGTTTGAGTGAAAACCTTTTTCATGACCTATAACAGGACTTTTTACCATATATAGTTAAAGACAGTAAATGTTATTCCTTTCTGTACATTGCTCAATGAATTGATTTTTGGCTTTTAACTACACAGGCACTAACCAAGTATTGATAGTCTGTATCATTTCGTGTTTCACACAATGCAATTTGTGGCTCGAAGTATATTACATTTTTGCTTAAACTGCTACTGAAGCTTAATTGTTGAGTTTTGCCTATAGGTCTGGTTCCCCCAGCATGGAAGATATTGAAGCCTTCTCTGCAACATATAGAGCAAAATTGGATGAAGCAGAAATTGCCAAAGTTGTTCCCGACAATATATGTTTGGAGGTACCATTTCAAGTATCTTATTGACATTTTGTCTTATCTTGGGAGGAGAGATATAGGCATCTAGCTTGAGGTTACCACTATGATCAATATTTGTAAGCACAAATTATGAAGTACTCTTCTGTCCTATTAGTTTCACATGTGACTTAATCAAATCTACAGACAGCTACGACAATGTTTTTATGGACACGGAGGATCTAGGTTTTGAGGTTTGGGGGCACCTGCCACCCAAGATTTTTATTTTTTAATATAATATATATGTATATTTACTAATTGTTCCCATAATTTGAAATGTTGTCAAAAAGTCGATATGAGTATTTGTCCCCACAAATTTATATATATGAATATTGCTCTTACAATTTAAATTTTTTGAATTCGTCACTGCATATAGGGCAAAGGTTATTATGTTTTTCCCTCTAGATTTTAAGGGATGATGCTAAGGGATTGAAATTTTGATTATCAATGTGTCATGTTATTGGTTCTATTAGCGCTTATCTGATATGTGTTCCTTCAGGTGTCTTCTCCTGGTGTTGAAAGAATAGTTCGGATTCCAGATGACCTAGATCGATTCAAGGACCGACCTATGTATGTGAAATATGCCATTAATGATGATCCAAATAATCCAGCTGCAGAAGGTGATGGTGTCTTCAAGCTTGAATCCTTTGACATGGAAACAAAATGTTGCACCTGGGGTTTAGCAGATGTGAAAGTCAATAGACAGAAAGCAGGGAAAGGAAGACCACTGAATAAAAAGCAAAGAGAATGGCGTTTAAGCACTCCCTTTGATTCCTTACGTTTTGTACGGTTGCACTCTGATATTTAAATAATTTATTTTCCCCGAAAGTTGATTAGATTTCCATCTTTCTTCTGTTTGCGTGTCTGTGTATATGTACACGAACATAAAGAACTGCATGAATAGATAATTAGAACAATCAACACATATATTGCTCCTGTTCAAACTGGTTTTTTCATGGGAAATGCAAAGGAAAAAAATTATAATTTGTAAGTCTGAGGCATTTATTTGTGAAATATGTTTCAAATTCTTCCCAAGGGTGTGTTTGACATTGAGATTGAGATTATTGTATCATTCATAACTATAAGCTTGAGCCAACTGTCATCTCATCGACTCTATTGGATCCAAATATGCCTAAACAATTAATAAGTCTCTTGTAAAGTATTGGTCCATGTCAACACTTAAATTACCAAGTCTGCATATCTTAACAATTATATATCCACGTGTCATCTTATCTTTAACAAAAAACAAGAAAATATGTGTAAATCTCAATGCATTGGGTAACTCTATTAAGTGTGTTTGTCGAATTAGATTAATTCAAATAAAATTATTTCGATTAATTCAATAATTCAAATCAAACTAATTAAATTGATTTAAGTTAATTTAATTAATTGATTTTTTTGCACTTCAAATTTATGTTCGGATGATCCACATTTCTTCAAGTGCTAAGTCTTAAAGGTGTAGACAATTATTATGTTTGGTAAATTTATCTAGACAAAACAAGGAGAAACAGCTAAAGACTGTTATATTATATTATTGCAAATCGCTCTAAAAACAAAGTTTTCTAGGATTCTTATGGGTGTACGGTTTTATTCAAACGCTCATATCATTTTGCAGAAGTAATATAATTGCTAATTTGAACAAAGAAGTCATTTTGCTAAATGCTTTGAGTGTTCTTTTGACTTTTGGTATTAACAAGTACCATTACTGACAATGATGCACATAAATCTTTCTTGCCAGACACAACACGATGAGTTTAAAGTCTGTTGATCCATTTTTGTGAATCAGGCTTTGAACGGGGTTTCAGGTTTGGTACCCCTTGAAAAAACTAATGGTCTATTATATTGTGGAAGCCTACAATTTTTCTGAGAAATGTACTTTTCCGTAGCTCCAATAACTTTGATATATCTTATCTTATGGTATTCAAGTCCTGTTTCGTAAGTAGACAAAACTAGTATGCTGAATTTTTCGTTTGTGTAGAACAAATTTTCAAATCAAATGTGTAATTGACGTGTAATTTAGTTTTCCGTAGCTTTCTGTTTCATTCTGTGTTCTCTCATTGGAGGACGGCAACGCGCATAAACAACTAAAAATGAATAAATATTCCCTCTCAAGCAATGGACCCGAATCATGAATCTGCCACCCAAATAGGTCCAAAAGAAGATACCGACTTTTTTTTTTTTTTTTTTATCTTATCAACTTTGGAACATTTTTGTTTACCGTTGGTGAAAGTGTTCGGAAGCTAAAACCAGGTCTACAAGAATTAACCTAAATTAAGTTAAAAAGGGAAACAAAACCATAAATAAAATAAATAATCTTTTTGTCATGTAGGTTTAAAAGCATATTATATTCGAACTTTCCTAGGTCCAGCCTGTACTTACAGAAAGTGTCTAGTGTTTATCGACCCATAGTCGTAACCTTCCCCACTATGCTACTTTCTTGGCTCTGTCTCTCTGTCTCCGGCAGAATAAGGTGTAATCGTTGCATGCAAATGATGCGACATTAATCATTAATATTAAGGACTATTACTTATGTGTTACATCGTTGAATGCAAAAATGGCACTATTGTTAAAATTCTCTTGTTATAATCGACCAGAGAAAATTCAACGCTGCTTACCATTATTAATCCACACATCTGATTTGAGGGCATATGATATAACATATTCTATGCAATTCAGATCTTGCGGTGGGAACTTGCCTTATTGTGAAAGGAAAATCCGGGATTCACGTGCTTCTTTCCTCCCATTAACAGAATCTGTTCAGTTAAAGATATGGTATCATAATTAATTCTATTCATTCTGTTCTATAAAGAAACAAATTGCCCTTTTTAGAGGGAAGAAAGGGAATCGGTTTAATATATGCCTTACTGCCCTTACGTGATGGATTATATAGAATCGTGGCAACTTTTTAATCTTAACTTTAAATAGATAGTATTTTCAAATTTGTTATCATTATTTATTAACATTATAACCCCTCCATATTAATATAACATTGTAATAAAATATAAGCACCAAATTAAAAAATCAACCAAAAAAAAAACACCATATTAAAAATAGTCATATAAAATTTTTACTCAAGCATATGTGAACTAGAGATTATAATATTTTCAATTTCTTCTTATGGCATTTATCTCTTTAATTTGATTCCAATTTCTGATTGTATATGATAGGATGGGACCAGATTCAAAACAATATTACTGATAATAGAGATCAAATAGTAAAAAATATAAAGCAGTGCTATTTTGCCAGAAATGCAACCCACATGAAATGCACGAATTCGTATCTGAACGGTTACAATTTTTTTAAAATAATATTAATTAAAAAAACTAAAAAATAAATGAAATATCTTTTGATAGGATACACTGTTCGTGCAAATTTTAGGAAAAAACTTTCGTACATTCTCAGTATTTTCGTTAACAATACTATATTTTAACCAGTATATAAGAATCGAGGATCTCTCAGTAAATGGATAAAAAAGGTTGGGTTTCTTGCGAGTTGTGACCGGTGTGGGACTTGGAGTTGTTGAGATGAAAAGGTGTTGGTTGGTTGGGGTCTTGATTGTGGTGGGGTGTGCCTGCATGTTGGGCACTGTTGGAGTAGAAGGGTACCCTGATGAGGATCTCATAGTAAGTTTACCTGGCCAACCCAAAGTTGAGTTCAAGCAATATGCAGGGTATGTTGATATTGATGCCAAACATGGGAGAAGCCTCTTCTACTATTTTGTGGAGGCTGAGAATGGTCCTGACAAGAAGCCTCTCACTCTTTGGCTCAATGGAGGTTGGTAGTTGATAACCTTGCTCATGTTTAATTGTATCAAGTTTCTACTTTCTAAAGCTGTCATAATTGCTCCATCATCCCTTTCTAAGTTGTTGTGAGAGTTTTTAGTATGCATGAATCCTAATTATGTGTGTCGTTAAGGATTGAAGTCAATCTTCATCTTTGTTTCTTCCAATTTTCTTCATTCATACCCTTCCATTTCAATACATTGTCAGAATCTCTAGCTTGTTTTCTTTTTTATTCCTGCTTATTTTAAAGTTACTTTGTCTCATTTTTTTCTTCATATTCATGTTTTTAAAAGCATAGGTGGTTGTCATTTATCTTTCCTTGTCCCTACCAATTCAGGTTGTATTGTCTTACTCATAGAAAATCCTGTTTGCTCAGGATCAAAACTTTAAAATAACTCTGGTTTTCCTCTAGTGCATTGCTTTTGCAAGATGCTTACAATTACAACTAATAACTAATAAGAAATATGCAACTTTTCTTAAAAAACTAAATTGGCTACATCAATCAAATATATTATAAAGGTCTACTTATTGCAATTATTTTACTAAAGACTCATCATAAAACTTGTCGAACTCCTTTATCTCAGCAAGTACCATTGTGTTTTCAGGCCCGGGATGTTCCTCCATTGGAGGAGGTGCCTTCACTGAGTTGGGTCCCTTTTATCCCAAAGGTGATGGACGTGGTCTCCGAACAAATTCAATGTCTTGGAATAAAGGTTTACTATATGTGACACAAATTTTTTTACATGGATTTTCCTTGTGATATTGGAGAATAATTTGGGTTTTCATAATTACATTGATTCCTGATTCTGATATTATGTATGTTTCATAGCATCCAACCTCCTCTTTGTGGAGTCCCCAGCTGGAGTTGGTTGGTCATACTCAAACACAACTACAGATTACAATTCTGGAGACTCATCCACAGGTAAATATTAATAGAGTGACCAATTAATATATTTTCATGTAATTATTAAGTCTGAGAACTTATTTCTGTAATTATCTATGCATAATTTCAAATGTTATTCAATTTTTTTTACTAGGCTTGAGCTTTAACAGTCCTTTTATTTTTGCCAGCCACTGATATGCTTCTGTTCATGCTGAAATGGTACGAGAAGTTTCCTTCCTACAGATCAAGGGAGCTGTTCCTTACTGGAGAAAGCTATGCAGGTCCAACAAATACTAATCTTATCTCAATTTTAATAATTTATTTATCTTAATTGAAATTCCCAAAACTTGGTCTCGAGTTCCAAAATATTCTATATATAATACATTAGCTGACGTGATTTAGTCAAGATTAAGCTTTTTATTCTATTATTCATGCACATGCAGATAAGTTATGTCATCATTCCTAGCAGGGGACATGCCATAAAATTATTGCCCTAGTTTACTTTTTTATTTTCCTTTTGAGAAAAAGTGTTTTTTCCCTCCTTTCTTTCCTTTTGAAAAAAAAAAGTCTTTTTTTTATCAAACTATAATATATTTTTGTTTATTACTAACATTTATAATGATATCCAGGACATTATATACCACAGTTAGCTAATGTTCTTTTGGACTACAATGTTCATTCAACTAGTTTCAAATTCAATATTAAAGGAGTTGCTGTAAGATCCCTTTCATGTGACATCTTTTGACATTAATTTACTCATTTATAGTATTACTTGTAGACTAGTCCCTGTTACCTTACCTCTATTGTTTTAATTTGAAACTTATTTTACTCCTTCCTCCTTGTTTTTCATTTGTTAGATTGGAAACCCACTTCTGAAACTTGATCGTGATGCACAAGCAACATATGAATACTTCTGGTCACATGGAATGATTTCAGATGAAATTGGCCTAGCCATTACGAATGATTGCGATTTTGATGATTATGTATTTGCAAGTACACATAATGTGTCTAAATCATGCAATGAAGCAATAAATGAAGCAAATGAAATCGTTGGCGATTATATAAACAACTATGATGTGATTTTGGATGTTTGTTATCCATCCATAGTTGAACAAGAATTGAGATTGAAAAAGATGGTACAATGCCTCTTCCAATTCTGTTTAGTCGATATATATCTGAAATTTTTTTTTTAATAAATTATAAACTAATTAATTTGGTTACTTTAATGCAGGCTACTAAAATAAGCATAGGTGTAGATGTCTGTATGACTTATGAAAGAAGTTTTTATTTCAACCTCCCTGAGGTTCAGAAGGCTCTCCATGCAAACCGTACCAATCTTCCGTACCAATGGTCTATGTGCAGTGGGTAAATGATTCATATTTTGTTGTTAATTGTTGTATGAAACAATTGTAATGTTTCTGTGTTTCTTCATGATTCAAACTGACAAGCAAAATAATACCACTAATTAAATTTCATAAACTTGTTTGTATATCTTCTATTAAATTTGAATAGAAGGAGAATTGTGTTCTACTTTCATCACTGTCGTCTAGCTAATTCCTACATTTTCTTCATTGCAGTGTCTTAAATTATAGCGACACTGATCCTAACATAGACATCCTTCCAGTTCTTAAAAAGATTGTTCAAAACCATATTCCCGTTTGGGTTTTCAGGTAGTAACTTGTATTCAACAAAGTAGACTAGTCATCAATATCATTGCCCATATTTATGTATAATAAATTCTTAGTTGTCGTACAGTACTAATTATTTATGTTAAATTATCACAGTGGAGACCAAGATTCTGTTGTGCCATTACTAGGTTCTCGAACACTAATTCGTGAACTAGCTCATGATCTTAAGTTCAACATTACAGTCCCATATGGAGCTTGGTTCCACAAAGGCCAGGTACTTGTAACAATTAATTATGCACATTGAAAAAATTTCATTTAATTTTTCTATGTTAAGGTTTGCAATTTTATTCTCTACACTAATTTATAAGGTATGGGTGGTTAACTTAATTTGATGGCATTTAATATATGCATATATAGGTTGGAGGTTGGGTAACCGAGTATGGAAATTTGTTGACTTTTGCCACTGTAAGAGGAGCTGCTCACATGGTACCCTATGCACAACCTTCAAGAGCACTTCATCTTTTCAGTTCATTTGTGCATGGAAGGAGATTGCCAAATACAACACACCCTTCAATTGATGATTAATATTAATAATTAAGCTAAACTGCACATTTGATCCCCTATTTTTGCAAAACTGGGATTTTGGTTTCTAATTCAAACATTTGCTCCCCTAGTTTAGATTAGAAATTAGGAGAACCAAAATTCCACTTTTACAAAAATAGAGGAACCAAATATGCGATTTAGCCTAATAATTAAGAAAATAGATATCTGCCAGCCATATAACAAGTGGAAAATAATAGCAGCTTCTACCCTCTAGCCAGTTGATTAATCTTTAGATCTCAAGACTTTAGGCTAAATAAAAGAGGAAGCAGTGAAAGAGAAAGGAGTGTCTCTATAGGCCATTATTTATCAATGTATGGAAAAAAGAGGGGAAGTAAAAGGAATAAAAAAGAGAGAGAGATAGATCCCATTCTTTGAGCCTATATATTGATTCCCAAGTTGCATTGCATGTTGTACATTCTTTATTTGGAAGCACAGACGTGCTTAATTTATTCCTAAATGTACAAGAAAAAAGTATACTCTGTTTCGCAATTTGATTATTAACATATGTATATAAGCAGTCAAGTTGAGAGGGATTTATCTTTGTTTGGAAAGTTTGACCGAGTCAGTTATTGAATTTAATCCAAACCAAATCAAGACTCAATATGTGGACGAAACTATGCCAATCCTACTCTAACCAAATCAAGATACAAAATATTTGTTTTTAGTATTATTTTTATATTAAAAAAAATATAAATATATAATAGATAGTAAGATATATAATAAGCATAAAAAATTTTAAAATAACAAATATAGCATCTATAAGTTGTATTATATAGCCAATAGCAGTATAACTCTTCAAATATATACTATTAAAATAAATTTGCATATCTTAATAATTATATATGTTTTATTTTGTTGGCAACCCCTTTAATTTCATTATTTTCAATTTTTATTGAATCAAATCAATATATAAACACTCTTAGCTAGTTCGGAAAAATTCCAATTTAATAACTAAAAATTGAAGGACGTTATTTGAAATATAAAATACAATTAAATATTAATTAAGATTGTGTTTAGCACAAAGTAATAACATTTTGGAATTATAATTGTACTAGGGAATATATGAAGTTTTTTTCTCTCTAAAAGAACTTAAATAAGAAAAGAGATATACAGATATTTTGAAATTAAACTTTATAACGCTATTTAAGTAATACTTTTCTATTATAAAAAAGGCTGATATATTTTAAATTTATTTACCAGGCTATAGTTTGAATTTGATAAATGTTTTTTTTAGAGGAGTTTGAAGTTTGAACTTGATATATTTGTAGAGTGTAGGAGTATTTATATAAAAAGAAAAAGTAGTAACGTATTTTTTAAATAATTTAATTTATTAAAATTTAAGGAATGGAATATAAATTTTTATGTATTTTAGAGACTAGTTCATTTTACATAAATAATTCTTTTGCCTAAAAAGGCTTATAAATTATCTAGGACATAAGCATTTAATGAAAGTTGCGACCTTTGCAAGTAGTTCAAGTCTTACTACTTACATCATATTTTTTATTTAATTTAGAAAAATAATTACTTTTAAAATTATATCAAATTGTAAAAAAATATATTTCTAAATAAGTTAATACAATCCTTCACTTGGCAAGTTTTGCTCCCAAAAGTTCTTAAAATGATAAATAGAACTAAATTTCAACGGGTACCCTTGCATGCTAATTAAAAAAAAAAAAACATGCATTGGATGATAAATATAAATTTTAAAGTTATTCTTCTATATATCTTCCAAGTGCGGTACAAGAATTGAATGGCTTTTGTCTTTCAAGTACTGTTGTGACCACAAGTATTGGGGATGCTTTATTAATTCCTTTTTCTAACTAGTGTGGTGACAGAAGAATTACTTCTACAATATGGCACTGGACACATTTTCATCTTTGAATTGAATATGGATCGGACCATTGCACACAGCCATAGGATGAGACCAGCTACTATGGACTTAAAAAGGGAACTAGCTATACTAAAGGCTTTATTTTCATCACACTATTTCCATGAGAATTTGAGCTACTTGCTTTTATATCTTGCCTGTTCTAATTTTTGAATTGACACTGTTAAAAAGAGGAACGAAGATAATGGTTTTCAAAGGCATTAGTCAATCTTTACAACAGATAACATGAACTCATAATGAAAATTAAAACTATCTCTTGACAGATGGTACATGAATTAAAATGTTCAAAGAACTTGAACTCATAATTAAGATGTGAATATATGGTGTGCAAAACTACAAATTTAATAGAACCAACGTAAAATGAGAATATTTGCCTTTTATTGAAAAGAAGCAAAAGTAACATATATAAAAGAATGAGGGGAAAAAAAACAAAAATAGGCTCATATCCTTTCAGCAACGAAAGAGTTAAAATGCAAGATTTTCTTTTGCAAATTAAAGGACCTCCACTCAGTTAACATTCAAAGGGAAGATTCCTTTCGATGTCTTAGTTTTGGAAGAGACGTGAGAGATATTTCACCCACTACCCACAATCAATTAATTAGTTTATTAACTTAATTAAACAACGCCAAAAGAAGTATGGAAGAGAGTTCATCGATCTGTGTGTTAACTTTCGGAAGATAATTTAAGGATATTCTATCCCACCATGTGTGACCAATTTTTCTCATCTCTATATATGTACCAAAAGTAAAATTTATTTTCATCTCTTTTAGGTTATAGTGTGTAACTGGTAGGTTTCATGTAATAGTGTGAGATTCTATTCACATGTTTAAAAAAATTTATTTAATTAAAAAATTTGTGTTATATTTTTTTTTTAAAAAAAATCTTGAAACAACATCGTATCTCGAGAATAATTAGTCTTAACTTAGTTGAAGGATACTCCTAATTTCTATGACCCAGAAAAAAATTATATTGTGTATTTAAATTAAAGAAAATAAAAGAGTACGTAATAATTCAACATCTTTGGAATAGAAGATTTAATGTGAATGTTAACCCGATAAAAGATAAAAGGTAGGGGCGGGAACTGACAAAAGTCCCGAGTGATCAAATAAAATTACTTTTTATAAACAATAATTGTGATCTAAAACAATAAAAACAAGTGGTTAATGATCTTGAGTTTTTGAAAGAGACTTAAAACTAAATCTGGGATGTTTTTTATTATTATTATGAACAACTGGTTGGAAATATTTTATCTTTTTCATTTGTTGTTTAAAATTATAATATACAGATTAATAAATATATTTAATATTTTTATTTATATCAAAACTATTGATATTTTTCTTAATAATCACAGTACACTTCTGCTTGCTTTTCGAAGATGTTGTTATGATGAAAAGTAAAATATTCCTGAAAATTTATGAAACACAAAATAGATCGAATGCAATGTGATTGGTTTAAAAATGTGAAAGAAGGGCCATGAAGGCTGAAGCTACATAAAATCATATGGACCCAATCACCCACCTTACCTTATATGGTTATTTATTCTTTTCCTACTGTTTGGACTCAATTTCGTAAGCATTTGTTTTGCTGCTTCTAAATAGCATTACTTTTTGCTTTTACCGTGCATTTAATTATATTCCTGGATACACCAAAGCAATGCTTTTGCGTTTACTTATTTACAGATTTACTAGAAATATAAGATCAATTAATGAAACTTGTTTGTTAATTAATTAACGATCAGTTATTTAATGGCGTGAAGGGTTTAGTGTCTATAAAAAACTGTTGTTGGAACCTCTTCTGCGTCCACCACCAATACTTCTCTATCTCTCTTCACACCTTCAACAATAGTCTTATTCCTAACGAAGCAACTATGGATTTTCTTCTGCAAAATGGGTCCTCCTGTTGCTTCTGGTGCTGCTCATTGGAGAAGAAAGCCATGGCCACACAACAGAGGTCTTAACTCAAGTCTCAATACGCACACATATAGTGTTTCAGAGTAAAGAATATGAATTTTTTTTTTAACGGTGACAAAAAATAGTCCATAATATTTTTATGGACAAAAAATATTATAAATTTTTATAAAATTCACAATTTCATGATAAAAAAAATCAAAATATCTAAGTTAATTTCTATAAATTTTAAAAAATAAAATAAGTAAAATTATTATTAATTTATTTTCTCTTTTATTTTTTACATTCTTTTATTTAAAAAATTATCTCATGGAATAAATTTTTTTATGGAAACAAAAAAAAATTATTTAAAATATTCAAATAAATAAAATTACTTAGTAAGAGCAATTCCCCCATAATAAACAAAGTGCATTCTACCTGGACTTTCTAAAGCATGCAAGGTTTCTACTGTCTACGTTCTTTCAATTTGAATTGTGTTTGTAGCTTTGAGTTGCATTATGTGGTTTTTCGAAACCAAACAGAAAAAAAAAAAAGATACTGCATGCTTTGACTCATTTTCTCTTTTCCTGATTTATTTTTTTGTTATATATAGAAATGATGAAGTTGATAGAAGACACAGCTGGATTGATGAGTTCTTCAAGCTCGGCAACATATGAGTACGTGTTATGGATTTCCTTTTTTCTTTTTGTCTTTTTATGTTGTATTTGTTAAATTACAAAATCATTTATGACTTAGGATTTTAGCAAGGTTAGATCTCTCTAGTTGATATGATAAGATTGAACTAAATTAGTGAACCGTCCTAATTGAAATAACAATAATAATGATCAAAGCATGCATGTGTTAAATATCTCACTCAACGACAACTTGCACATTTCATTGCAAGTAGTCAACAACTATCCCGTTAATATATAGGACTAGAGAATCAGTGATTAAAATTCCTGATAGTGCGACTATAGCCTGATGCCTTTTCATCATGATCCACACGAAAAAAGTTAATTGTGGTGATGAGCACTGACATGACTGGAGCAGTAAAGGTGCTGAATATTGAGATTCCCCTTAGAGCATGTGTCTTTGAACGGTGATGATCTAGAATGTAAGTGGGTCATGCTCTAGCACTTTGTTGTTGTGAGACTTCAATACCACAAATTAAAGGCTATCAAATTTTACGTATTATATATTCTTCTGCAAGTATCTTCGTCGGCCTCAATCCGCGGTATTAGTAAAAGACGAAGCCCACAAGTTCTCCACCACAGACCCCATTTACCTCAACAGCAACATGTTTCCGGCAGGTGGTTGTGATTGCACACAATAGGGAACCACATGTGCCAACATGCTAAGAATAATAGAAGAAAAAAACGCGCACATCAAACTTAAAGAACAATTTTTTCAACAAAATGGTGGTGTTTTCTTACCACAAAAAATAGCCAAGCTTAGAGGATCAACTTAAACGATTAAAGTCTTCACTGTAGAGGAGCTAAAGGACACCACCAACAAATTTAATGGAAGTAAGGTCTTTGGCCAAGGTGACCTGTTGGAAATCGACAATCACACACAAATTTAAAAAACAGAAAAGAGAATAGAGAAGAGAAATATGACACAGTATTTTACCCTGGTTCATCCAATGTAGGCTACGTCCAGCTTGTCTGTACTATAATCTCCTCACCGCCACTCGTTACAAGTCACTCGGTTTACAAGGGGAATATAAATAGGATTAAAAGAAACCCTAACAGTAGCTATTCATGGGCCCTAGCCCAAACTACTAGTCCAAACCCAGTTGGCTTTCTACTGACCCCGCCAACAAGAGGGGTTGTCATCTGACTGCGAAAGATGAGCTATATCCAACATTATTGTTGAGTACAAGTGTGAGTTAAAGTCCCACATCGGATAGAAATAGAAAAGTTTAACACCATATAAGTGAGGAGAAGACCCATAAACCTGAGCCTTAAGGTTTTGGGTTAAGGTGTGGTATCTAATTCACTTATATGGTTACCCAGTTGTAAATCTCCCTGATATTTACCCCCTCGATTTCCCAACATGACCAAAGAACAATTTACAAAGGACTAAAAAGAGTATTATGAGATAATATAATTGTGGGGTAATTAAAAAGTCAAAAATCAATAATCTAAACTAGATTGAGTAGTTCATCAATGAGTTGATTGCACTTTCTCTAATCAACCATAAGAATGTGGTGAAGCTCTTTGGAAGTGGTTTAGAGACAAAAGTTGTCTTGCTTGTTTATGAATTCATTCTCAATGACATTGTTTATGAGTGTCTTTATGGTCAAGGGTAATCTATAAGACTTTCAAGAAAAACAAGATTGCAAATGGCAAAAGAAACTATTAAGGTTCTAACATACTTGCGTTCAGTTATCTCTACACCAATTATATATACATAACAAGGTGAAAGCTTCAAACATACTACTTGGTTAAAATCTCATTGCAAAGGCTTATGATCTTGGAACAAAAAACTTTTGCAAAGAGATTGTGATCAAGTAGTATGATTGACGTTTACACACTACTAAGTATGGTTGGTGCAAAGGGAGTTGAATGTAAGTATGTTAGGGCCCCAATAGTTTCTATTGCCATTTGAATTCTGGTTTTCCATGAAATCTTAAAGATCGACCTTGACTATGAAGAAGCTTACAAACAGTGCCACTAGCAATGAATTCATAAATAAGAAAGGGAGCTTTTATCTATAAAGAACATCCCAAGAGCTTCACCATATTCCTATGGATAATTTGAGAAAGTGCAATCAATTCATTGACGAATTGATCAATTTGGACGATTGTTGATTTTGGACTTTTTTTTAATTACCACAATTCTATTATCTCGTAATTCTTCTTTATAAATTGTTCCCTGACCACCTTGACCAAGGACCCTACTTTCATCAAAGTTGTTGGTGGCCTCCTTTAGCTCTTCTATAGTGAAGACCTTAATCATTTCAATTGATCCTTTTTAATTTTTTGCTTTCAAGCTTTCACCTAGTTTCCAATTATAATGCTATAATTTCTCTACTTTTACAAATTCTTTGGCTAGGTTCATAATTTTTCAAATTATTGCATTCCTATTCATTATTGATTGAAGCGTTGCTTTCATGTCATGTTTTGCATATCCATATTCATGTAGGTTTGCATGCATTTTGAGCCTATTAGGATTAGTTTAACCCTTAGTTTCCTTAATTTTGGTCATTTGGTCACTTTGGAACTCTTGTGGTGTGCTTTTGTGAGTTTAATGATTGCAGGGAGAATTATAATTGGACAGTTTAGGTTTTGAACTTGAAGTTTAAGGACTTGGAGTGGCTTAGAGTCAAAAGATGGACAATTTGGAGCTTCTTGGAGTTTGGATTATGCAAAGGAATTACCCACATCCTTGGAAGCAAGAGAAACATGAAGAAATGGATGCCAACAAGTGTCACACCAAGATGTGGCACCCACCACAAGTGTGGACGTTCCAAGGAGCTCAAAAACTAATTCTAGCAAAGATCACAACTTGGGTGTGGCACCCATCATAGGTGTGCCCATCCATGAATGCTAAAAAATTAGCCACAATAAAGTTCACATTTCGGGTGTGGCACATCTGCTAATGGTGACTATTCTATAGCTCATTATTTTGTGTTTTTAAGTTTTAAAACTATATGGGCTTAGACCCTAATTGTACCCTAATTATAAATAAAACTCTTAGTGTTAGGAAAAAGATTCTAAACCTTTAGGTTTAGAAGACTAAGAGAAAAAGCATGGATTACTATTCTTTGTTCACTCTTCTTTTAGGTTTGATATTTTTTTCTTTGTTATTTTGTTCTCATGACTATGTGTGAGTAATTCACTAGTTCTATAAATTAAGTCGAAGAAATTCAAACTTGATATTAACTCTAGTCAAAGTGAGTCTTTCTTATCAAAATCAAAAGTCGAATGAGGATTAGATGTCTGTCTGGGTAAGCTTCCCTAGAAACACTTTTAAGAGAAGACAAATAATAAGAATAAAATGAGATGAACTTCTCCATAAATTAAAGTAAGTTATCCATTAACTAATCATTAGCTAATTTGTAAGTTCTCTAATCTTTTAGAGAAGTTATATGAGACAGTTTTTACAAGTTAGCTAATGAGAAGCTCATTTTAGTTTATGAAGAAGTTTATCTCGTTTCTTTTTTCATATTTTTTTTAGAAGAGTTTCTAAAAAAGTTTACCCAAATAGACCTTAAATTTAATTATCATGTCTAATCAAATTTTTTGATGATCTCAAATATGTTCTCATCAATTAATTGGTGACAGTGATTATGTTAAAAAATTTAACCTTGAAACTTAAAAATAGATTGAAAATTTTCAAATAGTGAATCTTACCATTTTATAAGATGCATACCAGAATATATATATATATATATATATATATATATATATGATAGTAAAAAAAAATTCATGTAGGGATGGAAAGTCTAGCTAAGAACATTATAGATGCCTTCACTCCTGCTTTTGAATTTGATGCTAGCTTGATTATTTTATTTTATTGTATATTGGTTTGAATGACTTTCATAATCATTATAAACTCTTAGATAAATCAATAATGATTAACATAAATAGTAATAAATTGTCTTTTAATCAAGTACTCCAAAATTCAAATTCTTATTGGTCAATGAGTATAGAATAAATCATGTTAAAAAAGAATATCAACATTGTGTGTATTTACAATCTCTCTGATAAAGATTTTTCTCTACTTTTGGTAACTTTGTATCAATATCATAATTAAAAAAAACACTCTTACATATCATGCTTGTATACTTGCAAGAACACAACTTTTGAAGTAGATTTTATGTCTAGCCAGATTTAATTAGTTGCACGTTTGAAAGACTAATTGGTGATTGTGATTGGTGCGTGAATATGGGAGAGGCTTGAAGAGAGAATGTGGTTCCTCCACGGTTCCTCATAGATCCAAAATCTGGCTTAGAAGTAATGCTTCTGTTCAGACGCACCACCGGTGCTACGTCGCTTTCTCATTAACCCTTCTTAGTTGTGTTGGCTGAAACGTTGGACTATGTCTTATGAGGTTGTGCTCATCGATATCATAGTTGGTGGATACATTCAATTAATTGTCATGTGAAAGCTATTACACATTGCTTTGGCTCGCATTTGAGATCGACACTTTGACAATTGGTAAGCCTTTAGCCTCACACTACCACTCACCCAATATAGTTTTATTAATAGCTTTTATAAAAAATTTCCCGAAAAGAAAATCCAAGATTAATATCACTGTGTATACCGAAAATAGGCGTTTAAACATTACATCATTTAGTTGGAGCAAACATTTTCAAATCTAATATCACTGTCAATTATTTGAATTAGCTCTTTATAGTATATGGACTAATTAATTTTTAAGAAACTTCCCTACGTTTAAAATTTCCGTATAATAAATAAGTATAACAAATTAGGAATGAATCGTGACCAAATAGAACAACAGGCGACCAAACTTAATTTATTAATTAGCCATTTCAGTTGTTGGGTGCATACTATCCATTGCTATCTTACTCAAATCGAATCATCTCACTAAAGACGCGAAAATTGTCAACAAGTATGACAATATTAATAAAAAAAGGAATTGAGTTGAACGCAAGCCAGCTTATTTTTGTTTTTAAAAATTACATATGAATCCAAGGGAATTTATTCAACAAAGGGATAAATAATAAATAAACCCAATAAAATTTTACACATAAAAAGTTGAATATGGATTCTCACGTTGAATAAAAATCTCCCTTATAGAGAGAGTTCTCATTATTTAACTTTATTTATTTACAATTTTGGGCCAGGGTTTTGGGCCAACCCTTCTGATCAACTAAGCTGTTAAAACATTTATTTACCAATTAAATAAGAAAGTTAGTTGATAAAAAAAACGTAAAAAGTCAGAGGTTGTTTCAGTAACTAACTTGCTCGTTTCCTCATAAAGCACCGACAGATTTTAACATGCAATTAACTTGGATTCTCCGTGTATTTAAGACCTTTTTTCTTAACGTAGCCAAACCAACCAAGGTACTCCATAACCATTTAGCCATTAAGAGAATATGTTTTTAATGACCAAATTGCCCTCAACTCCAAATATATTTCCACCTCTTTATGCTACAAACACAACCAACTTCTTCAACCACAACCACCTTGTGCATTAAAACCCCCACCCCTATCAGTTCCACAAAATTTATCTTATATCTTTGTTTTCCTTTTTTTTTTGTTGTTGTTTCCCCTCTCATCACTCTGCAATTCTCTGTCTCCAAACATGCCATTTTCTAGTCTTGGATTTGAGTTATTATAATTATAAATGTTCTGTTTTTTATTATTGTGTTGAGTAAGCTGGTTTCCCAAATTTAGACATTGAAAGTGGCATATGTTTTCATTTTTTTATGAATAAAAGTAGCATTTTTTTTCTCACATTTCCTTCTTAGAGAACTTATGCTTATAACGTAAATGACTAAATGTAGAGCCTGATTTGTGATTGTTTCATTCCTGAGTATTTACAATGGAAATATGGAATAGTTGGTGGGTTTTGCAAATTATGCAGTTGCTGGGTTTGTTTAGTTTTTGGATCTCATTTGCAAAGTTTAGGACTTTATTCTCAAGAGCTTTTGGTTATGGTCACAAAGTTGTGATGGGTGATTGCAATGCTTGGATCTTAGTTTCCTTTAATGGTTTGGTCACAGTTAGTTCTTTCATATTCTTCCTCTTGGTCCTTTCTTGGGCTTATTTATATGCAATTCCCAGTTCTCAATCACTGATTCAGAGTCATGAGATTCCCAACAACGGTTCTGACTCATTTGTTCAGAGTCATGAGATTCCCAACAACAGTTCTGACACACTTGTTCAGAGTTATGATGTGATTCTAAAACCCAATGTTTCAATGGACACATGCAATGTGTTTGAAGGAAGTTGGGTGAAGGATGATAGCTACCCTTTGTATGATGCTTCTCACTGCCCTTTTGCTGAAAGGGGTTTTAATTGCCTTGCCAATGGGAGAAAAGATAGAGGTTACACAAAATGGAGGTGGAAACCCAAGAACTGTGAGATTCCAAGGTTTGATGTCCGTGTAATTCTCGAACAACTTCGTGGGAAAAGGGTGGTTTTCGTCGGTGATTCTTTGAGTAGGACGCAATGGGAGTCCATGATATGTTTGCTAATGACAGGAGTTGAGGATAAGAAGAGTGTCTATGAAATAAAAGGCAACAAGATCACAAAACAGATAAGGTTTTTAGGTGTGAGGTTTAGTACTTTTGATGTTAGAATCGATTTTTATCGATCAGTGTTCCTGGTGAGGCCTGGTTCTGTGCCTAGACATGCACCCCAAAGGGTGAAGACTGCACTGAGATTGGACAAGATTGATGATATTAGCCACGAGTGGATTGATTCTGATGTTCTTATATTCAATTCAGGTCACTGGTGGACACGGACTAAGCTTTTTGACATGTGAGTGACTTCATTTTCGTATTAGTGTATGATTTGCATCTTTATGTAGATAGTAGATATACATGTTAATGCCATGATTTTGTTTTCTATTTTTTTTTTTATAAATTCAACATTGGATTTACTCCTCAACATGTTTTATGATAATACTTTTGGACTTAATTTTCATCTTTGCATCAGTAGAAAGCATGCTTTACTGGCCTTTTACAAATCACACCTTCACCATTGATAAGAATCTGAAGTTTTGTACTTAAGTTTAATCTTCGTATCATCTGCAGTTGTATTTTTAACTGCACCTACTACAGTCATAATCCAAGGGCTGAAAAAAATTCAGCATATTTATTTTAATATTTTAACATAAAACCAATAAATAAATAAATAAAAAAAAAAAAAAAAAAAAAAAATAAATAAAGGTAAGGATACTCCGCAATTTTTAATCCATAAGATTTAGATGTCTCAGAATTTCATTGTCCTGGGTGTTCAAAAGATATTCAACAAGCAATAGCTTTTCAAATGATAACGTCATCCTTAGGGTAAATTTGGCCACTTGCTGCAGAAAAATATTACCTTTCTGAATATTTGTCACGACTCATGAGTATTACTGGGAAACCTTCACAAAATTTTCACATTTTGTATGTTTCTAGAATACTTCTGGTCGTTTGAAAAAATTTAAATAATGGTATAACTTGTATAAACCAGTTTCTCTAAAGAGAAGCAAAGAATCAGGTTTGGTAAGGTAAGATACCAAATAATGTTTTTGACGCAACTTCATTAAGACGTTGCGATGATTTTGGTCTCCATCAACTCTGACGAGGCTTAAAAAATTAGGCTTATTTCAAACGGTATGATGATCTCTGATGACCAGCTGTATACAAAAAACTGGGTTATGACTTAAATTATAGAGCTTGTTCCACAAATTAGAAGATTGTTGTTTTTGGACTTTCTTTTACTCCTTTGGGATGGGCTAAAGATGGAGCTGGATTGGCGAATTCTGCCTGAGATTTTCTTATGTGCAGGGTCATGATCCATGTTTACAGAACTAAAGAAAGAGAATGATTTAAAACATCACGGTGGAATAATGTTCTGATAGTAAACATCTTTGAATGTGCTTTATCTTACACTCCTTTTGTTTGAATCATCGATGACATATATGACCGTAAATGTATTTTGCTGGTAGTGGATAGTTTCTCAATCTGCACATGGTTTAAGCCACTACCATCCTCAATGTGATTTAGTTTTGCAAAAATAGTTTATACATTGGATTTTTCCCCATCATCCAATTACAGATTGCTATGTATAGTAAGTATATTGACTTTTATAATGATAATTATCTTAGAAGCCATATATACTATGATTTCTAATTGGTTAACTGTAATTTTTTTTTTACAGTAACCAAGCATATAAATTAAACTTTTACTTACTTTGTGTGCCCCTACAGTTTGATTGTTTGATACATGACTAGGACTAAATTTTTCAGTAAAGATTATATATCAACCATTTGGTACTAACGTGATCTTCAGACAGGGGCTGGTATTTTCAGGTTGGTGACTCACTGAAGCTTGGAATGCCAATTAACTCTGGTTTTAACACGGCTTTACTCACCTGGGCATCTTGGGTCGAGAATACAATTAACACAAACAGGACAAGAATATTCTTCCGCACCTTTGAATCATCTCATTGGAGGTGGGTTGTGCACCATATTTGTTTATTTACTTGTTTAACAAGTTTGGAAAACAGCTAAATTGTAAATAGGAACCAAAAATAATGATACCTCTGGTCCTGATTATAAGAAATAAGTGATAGTGTATTTTACACTATCACTTGTTTCTTATAATAAGGATCAAAGTTAGTACTATTTAGTTCACTATTCCTTTAGTGACATAACAGCCATCAAACTTTATGGTACTTATGAAGTGTTAATCAATAAGATGGTTGTGTTTGTGGCAGTGGACAGAACCACAATTCTTGCAAAGTGACTCAAAGGCCTTGGAAGAGAACTAATGGCAAGGATAGAAACCCAATTTCAAATATGATCAACAAAGTTGTCAAACACATGAGTGCTCCAGTAACAGTTCTGCATGTTACACCAATGACTGCATATAGAAGTGATGGACACGTGGGCACTTGGAGTGACAAGCCATCTGTGCCTGATTGTAGCCATTGGTGCTTAGCCGGTGTTCCTGATATGTGGAACGAAATTCTCCTCTCATATTTGCTACCAAAAGGAGCAAATTAGCAAGAGAGGTACCAACATGTTAGTCCTTGTATCATCTAAGCCACATATATAGCTTGGTACTCAATTGTACTAAGCATCAACCATGTTAGCCTTTAACGACACGGTAGGGCCAAACGTACATTTGGAAATGAATAATGTATATAAAGAGTGATGTCAAATAATTGGCATTTGCAAAGAATTGTCACTTACCCCCTGCGGTGTGGAATGGCTTTTGGTTAACGTGGATATGTGTATGTGTTTGGTCAAGCTACTGTAGAATTGAATTTGAATCAATATAAAATTGATTTCAAGTAAACTTAAGTTTAAAGTAACATTAATTTTGTTTGAATAATAGTTATTAAAAAATTAATGTTGAAACAAAATGTTCTTTGGAAAATTGCTGAATTCATTTTGAGGGTATAATTAATAAAGAATTTTAATGTTCATATATATTTTATATAAACATTTGTATCGTAATTTATTTTATATACATATATATATATATATATACACACATTTAACAATTTAAAATTAAATAACTAGCTTTGCAATATTTTTATATAATGAAAATAAAATTAAAATATTTACATAATATATAACTTTTGTACAGCATAAAATGTACAACATAAAACTCAACATATTTCCATAGCATATTGACTCTTTTGTTTTGTATTATAGTTAAAATAATTTAAGGTATTGTGACAAATATAAGGGGTTATAAAGCATGAATTCAGCAAAGAATTAGCGAAGCTGAACACATAGAATTGTATGTACTGTCATACTGTATAATTTTCAAGGGCTATGAGTGGAATAAATGTATGGACTAATGTTAGAGTATATGTAAAAGCTATTCGAAACAACTTCAACTTGACTTGAGTCTGAACCACTCAAATCAAGTTTGCAACAAATTACCAAACATAATGATAAATGAAAAATCAAGTTTGATTAATCCAATATTCAAGTTAAAGCCATTTGAACGTGAATTTTTTTTCTGTTTTTTCTTTTTTACCAAAACCCCACACCATTGGACATGCGTTGAACAATTGTGGTACTACATATACGTCACTTAAATTACCATAAGAACAACAAATCGATAAAAACGACATTTTATTTATCATGCATTAGACAATAACAGCACCAAAGGCCCTATCATTCTCTACACTCAAACTCACAAGTTTTCACAAATTCAATAATCCTTAAGGGATATATATCATACATATGAAATTTATTTTCTTCTTTTCACAACCAGAAAGAGAACTCAGTCCCCAACAGGGACCATGTCATGTCATCATTGGTCTGATAGATTTACTCCCCCATTCGAATGATGCATCTGATGGACTCCCCTTTCAGCATGTAATCAAAAGCCTTGTTAATCTCTGAGAATGGAACTGTGTGAGTGATGAATTTCTCCAGTTCCAATTCCTGCACACAAGACCAATTAAGACATCAATATGAATAAGAATTATAAGGTTGACTTGGTGGTGAAGAGATAAGGGAGTGGGAAGAGATTGTGGGTTCGAATATCCTATTAATAATTAACAATTATTATTTGTCGATTAAAAAAAAAAATCAATATATATGAATGAATAATTTGTCGATTAAAAAAAAAAATCAATATATATGAATGAATGCCCTTATAGACTGTACAATTCAATCAATATGGAAGCTTACCCCATTCATGTACTTCTCCACAACAGAAGGAAGATCAGTGCGGGGTTTGTAGTTTCCGTAGAAGGTACCCTTTAGAGTTCTCTCGTTCAAGAAATTCACTGGATGAGTTTTGAATGCATCATCTTTGTTTGGCACTCCAACAAGTACAGCAACACCCCAACCCTGAGAAGAACAAATCAAGGCTCAGCCTTTGAAAGCTTTATATAATAAACTTTTTAGCATCAAATTGAGCAAGGGAGTTATGATTTACGTACATCGTGGACGCATTCGAATGCCGAGATCATGGCTTGGATGCTGCCAGTACATTCAACAGCACGATCCACACCTCCATTCGTCATTGCAGCAATCACCTGGATACCAACATTCACATCTCAATCAGCATCAGAAAATAAAAATCAATATTGCAAAAACACAGCTTTAAGAGAATAGAAATATAATAGACTTCACTAAATTGTCCATGAACTAACCTCTTGTACAGGCTTGTCATGGTCTTTTGGGTTCACAAATTCATTGACCCCAAACTTCTTAGCTGCCAAGAAGAACAAAAATAATGAAATATCATCAATAAATGAATAGTGATTTAATTTATGCTGTGCTGAATCTTCAAGCATTTGTTGGAAGAAGGAAAAAAAAACAATCTACCTTCTTCAAATCTGCTAGAAACTAAATCAACCCCAATGATTCTTGATGCACCAGAAATCCTTGCCCCTTCAGCAGCCTAGAATTTGGATAAAAATTAGTCGTTTATCATTTGCATAATAAGTACAATGCTCACACACACAACACAAAGGCACAAGGTCAACATACAGCAAGGCCCACAGCTCCAAGTCCAAAAATGGCAACAGAAGAACCAGGTTTTGGTTTTGCAACATTTATAGTAGCCCCAAGACCTACAATCACGAATGAAAAATGTGAGTTTGATGTTTTTACCAACATTATTATTATTATTATTATTGTAAAACTATGTCGAGGTCAGGATCTTCCAAACCTGTGCAAATTCCACAACTGAGAACACAAATTTTGTCAAGTGGGGCAGCAGGGTTGACTTTGGCAACACATCCAGCATGAACAACAGTGTATTCACTGAATGTGGAGGTACCAACAAAATGGTAAATAGGTTGTCCCTTTATAGAAAATCTTGTTTGGCTGTCATGGATCATGACACCCCTATCAGTGTTGATCCTGAGAAGATCACACATGTTGCTCTCCTCTGACTTGCAATGAGGGCATTCTCCACACTCCCCGGTAAACACTGGGAGGGCATGGTCCCCTGGTTTGAGATGAGTCACACCCTCACCTATGCTCTCCACAATTCTGAATAACAACATCAACACAACATTAATATTGATAACATAGAATGTTTGACCCTATTATGTCAGAAACCAAATAGACTTAACAGAAAATGAATCATTAGTCCAAATTATGAAGCAAGGATTTATGATGTGTGATTCTGAGGAAAAGAGTTAGAAGAGAAACATACCCTCCAGCTTCATGACCAAATATACGAGGAAACAATGGAGTTTGGCCCTGAAACATAATTAAACATCAGAAGAATTTTTTACATTTCAGACAAATAAACTTGTGTAAGAAACTAAACACCCCCATTTTATTATGTAATCAAGTAATTAATTTGTTAAATGTCATGGTACTTATCACTTGATCTATTTCCTAGAATGTTCATTAGATAAATTAACTATGATTTGTTGTGCATAATAAAGGAAATTTGAAGTAAGGTAAATGTGTTTTTTTACCTTGGCTTCCCAGAAGTAAACATCAGTGTGGCAAAGAGAGGTGTAGAGGATCTTCAAACGCACTTCACCAGCTTGTGGTGGTGCCACATCTACTTCTTCAATCACAAGTGGCTTCCCTGCCTCCCATGAAACCGCAGCTAGTACAATATTCATTTCAATCAACACATTATTACCACTGATCATGATGTGGCGTCTATCGAGTTTTATTAGGCACAACAAAATTTTAAAACCAAATTTACACTTTTTACTAACAAAAAAAAATGATACTCTGTCTGGTAAACAAACATGTATATCATGAAGCACTTAAAAATAATATGACTAGAATGAGGGCAATTAACATTTTTTAATAATAAGAAAAATAACGACCCAAGTTAGATACAGAGAAAAGGAAAAGGATCGTTATAATTTTCTAAATTACAGAAATAAAAATAGATCCAAGTTTATGTACCCCACAAAAAAAGTGCCAAGAATAAGGTAGGTTTATTCTTAAAATTCGAGTGACCATAAATAACAGATTAACAAACTTTAAAAAAAACAAATATTTTTCCTAGAAAAAAAAAACTTCAGCAGGGGATGCTAATATGCTATGCTATGTGTAGCATCAAAACTGAAAAGAGATGAAAATAAGATGAGACTGAGAAGAAGGGTGGATGAGTCAGTCACCTTTGCATTTGATGACTTGACCAACTGTGCTCGACGACATGATGAAGTAATAGTTAGTGAGAAGAAACGAGAATTGATGAGTGAGTTGGTAAATGGTATTGAATTGTGTTATGGAAGCACAGAGAGTGAAGATTTTATTTATAGTGATTAGTGAGAAAGCAAAGAAGGTGAGAGAGAGAGATACCACCGAAAGATTCTACAAACAAATGACAATACCACTTTGGTTTAGTAGTTTCCAAGCGGCGCCATAGGTTCATTCGGTACACAATACACATGCCACGTAAACTGCCAACAGATCCTGGTTTTTAATTTTTACTTTCTTTGTTGTGACTCGTGACACTGGCCCAGCAACAAGTGCCATTTTCATTTAATTTCTTTTCCACAACTCTTCTGAAAGCGATATTCTTAATTATAACTAATATAAATAAATAAATAAATAATAGTAATATACTTATACAATTTATTTTAAAGTGATCGTTTGTATTGATTTCATCGTTAAAGAAAAAGTAGTTTTTATTTTTTTTTAAATATCAATTTTATAATATTTTATCTTATCCTTGTCAATTGTCATTATATTACATTGAAAAAATTTAGTCAATTTTGTCAACACCTCTGCTCGAGAATATAAAAAAAATCAAAATTAAAGATCTGCTTTCGTCATTTTCACAACAATCAATTTGGAATATTTCTTATATTAATTATTTTTTATAAAAATATGTTTATTATAAGTTATTTTTCTTGATGTTAATTGAGTTTTAAAATAAAATAAAAAGGTTGGAATGAGTAAAAAAAAAATCTGTCAAATTATGAAGAGACTAAATTGTGTTTACACAAATATTGATGAATTATAAAAATAATATAAGTTATAGTTTTCTCGGTTAAAATGATACATTTATATAAAAAATGGCAATTATTAATTTTACGTTTATAATATTTTACTAAAAATTAAAAATTAATATTAGTAATTATTAATTGCAATTTTGAAATAAATAAATAAATTAATAAGACAAGTACAAAGAGTAGTTTGTTTAAGTCTTTAATCTACATTGATGATGTGTGCATTAGTAGGATATGTTAAGAATAAGTGCGGAGCCAAGTTAGTATCAATAACATGATGTGTTAATTGATTTTTTTTTTTTATTTTAAGAAAAATTGCTCCCACCCATTTTTCAATATTTTTAGGCGTGTCTGGAGCTATCAGTGTCAGACACAGTTAGTTTCAGGCATATATGCTCAACAGGCTCAAAAAGAACAAATATATTATTATCTAGGTAGAAGCTCATGACTTAGTCTAATGATCGATCAAGAAAACGACGTACCACGACAACCGCACATTTTCAAAGCAGTATCATGACCGTAGGTGTTAACTGTAAACCATTGTTTTCCCTCTTTTTATCTGTTGGCTTGCTTCCTCCCTTTCTCCTTCACCGTCAACTTTTCCAGGTTAAACTTCTAGAGGACGCATTTGTATGTATTAATTTAATGTTTCAAATTTTAAATTAAATTAAATTGCCCAACAAGTTGGTCCTCTTGCATCAAAAAACAAGTTGGTCCTCTAGCTAGAGTAATTAGTGGGTTAATCTGGATTATTCGATTTGGTTGATCCTGGAATTAAATTTAAAATACTTCGGCAAAAACAATTAAGAAAAATTAGTTATAGTTTACTTTTGTGGTGACTAAAATATTAACTTCACTTTGCTCCCTCGATCTTAAACACAAAAGGCATCGGTGGCAATAATTAAAATTTAAAAGTGGTAGCTTGAACTCTAAAATAAAGCTCGATTCTTGGAGCTGCACACTGGATATGTTTGGTTGGTGGATGGGAAATAAAGAATTAGAGAAGTCTAGAATTTTAATTGAAAATAGAAAATAGAAGTAAGAAAAATTTTATATTTTTATTTTTAAACGTTAATATTTTCTTTTCTATTTCTTGGTGTTTTTTCTCTTTATTTTATTTTTATTCAACTAAACATACTATTATTTTTTGTATTGATAAAGATAAGAAATTGGGAAATGGAGAATAATAAATAAAAATAGAAAGATTATTTAAATAAATAAGTAAAAGAAATTCATTAATATAAAAAACACATAAAAATGAATCAATTATAAAAATAATATTTAATAAAATAACTGTTTATAATCATCAAATTGAAACAAGCATATGAAAAACCCTCATTTTGTATTAGGATGCTATTTCGTTATTTGAACATTAAATAATTGTTTTTATTTTATATTATTTTTCTTCAAAATAGTTTTAACAAAAATTATTAATTACATTAACTACAAATTACAAATATTGTAATGACAATAATCATTTTCAACAAAATTATATTGATTAAAAAATAAAATATAATTTAAATTCACTCAAGTATTCATGTGAGATACCAATAAAGAAAAGTATTTACAAATAACTAATATGTTCTTAATTTAGGAAAAAATATATTTAGAATTGAGATAAAATCCAGATATATACACAAACACATATAAGAATGAATGGGTAACACTGAATGGGTAACACACTTTTATCTTTTGAAGGAAAAAAAAAAGTATGTATTGTTAGGACTAAGGATGATAATGAATAGAGAATACTACAGTACTCATCTTTCATATCCACATTTGAAAAAAGTATCCATGCTCACTTCCATATTTGTGGAGATAACAACTTCAATTCTCAAGATTCCATCCCTATTCTTACGGGTTACCCTAATGTAAGGAAAACAATAATTTATAGTGGTATTTGTTAGAAGCAAATATTTATCTGCAGTTGGAACTTGTCACTTGGGCAGACAAAGGTGCAGGGAGCGAATTATAGACAGACAAAACCGCTAGCAACAGTTGACACAAGAAAAGATATGGCATTAAAGTAATTTCTCTACATAAGCTTTTTATATCATGGTTGAGCTAATTTTGCCAAAATAACTAGGTCTAAAATCTTCACATCCAATGTGTCATCTACCTTTACAATTCCATCCGTACCATCTACACCAATCAACTTGCCGGTGGCACCACGCAATGCCCCACCCATAATCTTTATTTTGTCTGATTTTCTTGGTACCACAGCCTCCAATTCATTAGGAACGGCTGTAATCGTTTCACCATTACCACTAGATCCAAGAGCTACCCTGTAAGAGCCATCCTGAAGAAACAAAAAATGCCAACGTCATTAAACAGAAATATTTAGTTTGGGCATATTTTGTCTCAACTTGAATATCCCTCGTACAAATATAAAAGAACATGTATGTACAAGCAAGCTACTAGGTCAGGTCACCATACCGGGAGAGCCTCTCTTATAACTCCAATAGATTCCTCTCCAGCCCTGTGTACGTTGACCAATATATCTGGGATAAACCATGGCCCTTCGTTTTCCCCACCTACAAAAATTAAACACCGGATTGGCAAACTAACGTAAGAAAAATACATTTCATTTTTCTGTTGATGACCCAAACAAAACAAATCAGTAGTACACATAATAGATCCAGGATACTTAGTACAAAAATGAAAATTTTAACAATTATCCTTATGGGGATGTCACCATGGTAGACATGTGAGACAAGATACGGCATTTGAACTAAAACCATATGAATAAATTTAATGAATGTTTGAACCAGAATAACCACTATCCTTGACCATGTTTGACTAGTGTATGTAATGAAATGAGAAGAGGAAACAAACAAGTAGCAAACCAGATACGTGCAGAGTAATAATCATCTTCCTATTAAATGCAATGTAACAAGTGCAGAATAATAATTAAGAAAACCAATGAGACACACTACAAAGCCTGTCACTAGTCGTCCTTCATTTCAAGGGCCATGCTTTATAAGTTACTTTACTATCATAGATGACGAGAGGTACATCACAAAGTTGCAGTTTGATTATGTAACCAAATAGACAAGCCAAAAAAAGACCAAGAAAATGTACATGATAATAAGACGAGCCGAAAAACCAAATTTGCCAAACAAACTTACCTAAAACTGGAGACATCATGTCCATACCACCTGTGCCTGGAGTCATAGGCTGTCCTCCAGGGGTGCCAGGAAGATAAGATGCTGAACTTGGTGTCATAGGCTGTCCACCAGGTGTTGATGGTAAATATGGGCTTGGAGCATTGGCTGCAAAACAAGCCCCAGAATAGAGTATTAGCATAAAATTAAAACTACAAATACACTATTGATTTGAAGAGACAAGAGGTAGTGCTACCATAGGCAGAACTGTCCCGCGGCGTTCCAGCTTCACTATAATTTCCACCGGGAGTGCTAGCCCAACCAGCACCAGGAGTTGGGGCTTCATATGGCCGTGAAGGAGGGCTTCCAGGCTGAAATGATTAAAAAGGAAAAAGACAATAAAAATATGGTTCCTCATATGAAGTTGCAGAGTATCACAAGTTTGCTGAATCTCCTGACCTGATACTGTGGACTGGCTCCCCAAGAGCCTGGATTTCCGTCTTCCCAGTTATCCCTGATTTTATTTTCACCATCAGAATTCATACATCACACATCACATATGAGACAAACTTAATAGTACTGCAGATATTAAATAGGTAAACATGCTTTTAACTTACAAATTCATCATAACCCTCAAATTCTAGTAGCTTCTGTTTGGGACATTGATGCCTTTTTGAAGGTTGATTAACTTAGACATTTTATTCTATCTTTTCCTTTTCCAATTGGATAAATAAATTTAAAAAGGGCCCCGGCATACAAATTGGAAGGAAGAATTTTTTTTATCAAGGCAGAAACTATGTAAAACAAAATCAGAGCAGTATACATTAGCTCAACAAGGAACAATGATGACTGGACGAACCTTGGAGGACTCATTGGAGTATAAGGATTCCATGCTCGGTCACGCATAGGTGTTCTCATTCCATCATGAATAGGTGTTGCTATAAATAGCAGTACATTTAACAATTAGTAGTTATAACTATCAGTCAAACATCAGACATGTTGATCCTAGAAAATAAATAAAAAAACCTATTAACAATAAAATCAAACAAACCTCCAGGATCTCTCATTGGAGTCATATATGGATGTAAGGGAGTTCGAGAAGGATGCATTGGTGTTTCACTTCCCATTCCATAGCGAGATGTATCACTGGAAGAACACATAAAAGTCAGATGGTTAAACATCTTTCAACGCACACAAGGAATCACAAATCATATGAACAAATAACTTACCGATATGGGGTTACTGCCACATTGTCAGATATATGGTTGCGGTCAACTGCAAATCACCAAGTCAGAAACCATGCAAATACAGAAATACATGCAATACAGGTGTTTGCCCCATTAAGAAGACATACCTGTCACAACCTTCATTTGGGATTCCAACTCAACACGAACTGTTGTGCCTTTAACATCTATAACACGCCCACGGTAACCTTTATAGGGACCCTGGCGTACTTTCACGGTTGTCCCGACCAAACTATCATGGCCCCTTCCACCCCTATGTCTCCCTCCAGCTATACCACATCCAAATAAATTAACATCAGAAATGTTTCTTAAAAAAAGGTACAACAAAATGAGAGACTGGTTCAATGTTTCAGCCTATAATACAGAGAAAAATTTAGACATACAATCCATTGGCCCTCCTCGAGAAAATCTCCTTGGGGACGGTGGAATACGACTTGGACTTCTAAGACTGGCAAATCTTGAGTAGGCATCACCCTAAAGGAGGAAAGGAATAAATTAAGCAAAAACAGTTACAAGGCTAAAAAAAAAAAACTAAAATACGATAATGGTTACATTTCTTTCACCACTGGACCGTGAACCTCCCACAACTACACACGATTGGGCCTTAGCACATATAAAGCCTGCATGTTCAAGATGATGGCGATCAAAGATGAACAAGATTCCTCTATATATGTGCTCCACAGGACCTTGTTTTCCCTAACCAAAAAAATAAACAGATAAATAAACATTAACAATATTATCTTTCAAGAAATTAATCTAGCCAAAAGAAAAATCTCACATTGCAGGGACCATCAACGATCCGCACAACATCCTTTGACGATACTGTATTCTTAAACTTATCCTGCACACTTATTTTCTTATCTATCTTGCATTTGATCTCTCTTAATTTAATAAGCACAACTTCAGGTCTGTCAGGAATCCCCTTAAGAACCTAGAAAAAAGCAATAGGCATTAATTTAATGACAAATGTATCAAAACTTTAATAAAATAAATTGAATCCTTAAGGTACTGACCTGAAATGCCTCACTTTCTACACGTATTATCACACCAAAGCTATTATTACTGCACCGTGTTAAATTAGAAATGAGAAAAACTTTGAAACATATCATATCACACAGAGGCAAGGTGTTATGCCTAATCTTAGGCACAAGAAAAGGCTTACTCTAACAATACAAGATCACGAAGTTCATAGTCCCCAATTCTTGTAACTCCAGTAGTTACTTCTGAACTTTCTACAACATCATCTGCAAATACACGGATCTAAAGAGAGGATATTTTTATGTCAATTCTGCACTAAATATTATTAGAAAACAGAAATTATCGAGCCTTTCAGCAAATCTATATAGAGACCATAAAACTCACATGCTCTTTTGTTGTATCAGATATTAAGATCAATACATGCTGCTCCACCTTCACAACCATGCCCGTAGCCCCCTCTTGAGCACCAGAAACAACCTTAACGTGGTTTCCTGGTTCAAAATATTTACAAAGTTCCTTTTCATTTACAGCAATAGTTTTCTGACACACAATGAAAAAAGATAATTAGACCATCATGAAATCAATTTATTATTAATCATCAACCCGCAAAACTGGCAGACTATACCCCGAATAAAACCAGTTAATTATCCATTCATACTTACTGGAAGATCCTCCATTTCTGGTCTTATATGAACATTATCTTCATCAACTTTCTCTACCTTCCCCTTCAAGTTCTTTAAATCTCCCTTTATAACAATTACAGCATCGCCTTTCATAAAATGGCCTTTCTTCCTGTTTGCAAACAAAGTTGATAGACTAGCTACGTCCCCGTCTCCACTCTCACCCGGTTTGCGAAATTTTTCAAGCTCATCAAAAGTAGGTTTGATGTTCTGAGCACTAATGGATTTTATTGATACAGTTTTGTATAAGAATCCATCTTTGAACATCATGCCTCCAATTGCATCAAATCGTTCCCCATAGGCATCGCGTCTATGCTCCACACGGATATGCAGTTCCCTGAATAGAAAGCATAAATTTATTAGGACCAGGAACTGAAAAGTTTCCAAGAAACAGAAGACTTTCAGTAATAGAATGGAGAGAACCATCAAATACCTTGCTTCATCAACATTCATAAAACGAGGAGGAGGAACAAAAGCCTTCTTTTTCACAACTTCTCTACCTTCCTGCATGACACAAGTGATATGTAAAAAAGATATAGACTCAGGCTATTTAAACTTCCAATAAAGTTAAACATTGGTCAAATAGAATACATGAATTTACAAAAAACTGTAACATTTCATACCAATTTGTTTGCAAGAGCCTGTAAGTCTATCCTTGGAATTAATTTGACAGTAACCCTCTGTCGCACATTATCAACATCCACTACCTATAGAAGAGATATTTGATAGTAAATAAAGAAAACAAAATGGATGGTATCATGAACTTTCTAGAATGCAATGCATACTTTGGCAAGGTCCCCTTTATAAGTCCCAATTTTCATTCTGACCCAAGTATCTCTAGCAAGATCAATAGCTTTGCTTTCAACTGACAAAACATCAGTCATTTCTCTGATTGGAACAAGTGTTATTTTTTGGCCAAATATATTGCGTAGACCTTTGCAAGCCTGAAAACAAACGCAAAATATTAAAACACACACCCACAATTTAATCCATAAAGACCTGTGTTACTTATGAACAGACATTTTACATGACAATACCTCTCTGACATGGGCTTCTTTATCTGCTTCCACGTATATATAGTTTTTAAGATGATCGAGAGCAACAGCTGATCTGATTTGCAAATCAGACCCCTTATCTATGTACTTTTGCATGAGGCAAACAGCTGTTTCCCTCTCACGACCAATCTAATGAACAAAAACAAAGAATATATGGCATTGCTTCTATATCCTTGTAAGAAGAAGGAAATTATCACAAAATGTATAGGAACATACTGCACATTTGACCATCCACAGCTTTGGATCTCTCACAGATGGCAAAAGAGCTTGTTGCTCTACGTCTGTCGTTTCTTCATCATAATCTGTTAGGCGCCTTCCATAACGTTCCTGGATGCTTCTGGCCATAGCTTCAAGATCTTCATGATCCTCTTGGTGATGTGGCAGCATACGGCTACTACGCATCTTTCTCCCATCATCTTCTTCTGGCAGATCCGCTCCACCTTCAACGATGAAGTCTGCAAGTTTTAACAGTTGTTAACTTAACTAGATAAATAATGGATGTCTTTTACACAAAGTATCTGAGGTCCTGAGACAACAAATTTATAAAAAACTGCTCAACATGTGCATAACAGCAGAAGCACACAAAGTTCAATCCTTCCCCAAAATTCAGTCACACATGAAAGAAATATCTAGCATCACAATTCAGAATAAAATATACATTTATACACATGAAATTATTCATGAATAAAACACAAAAATCAGTTTGGATTTTTAGTTTTATTTCATGTTTTAAAAATCTTGTCACCCAAAATATGTTTGTAGAGTAGAAAAATGTTTCAAACAAATTGTTTTCTTTAACATGTTTTCAGGGATCAAGTGTATGCACTTATTCCACATCTACCTTCTACCGTTACAGTTGTTGCCACCTCCACAGCAATAATCACAACACCACCCACAGATGCTACTGCAATCGTCTTGCCATCCTTATCAAGTATCAACAATGGTCCTTGATTCTATTGCATTACATCACCCCCACTATTCTCCCAATTTCTGTCAGATAACAAGTTTACATCTACTCTATTTATAAAACAGTCAACACTGACATTGATGCTCGCCACCCAATGCTACTGTTGCAACTGGTAGTCTCATTTCTAAAACACCACCAAGCCCTTAAGTGGAAATTTGTCATCAGAAATATAATGGTTCCAACAGGAAAATTTAACCCATGCATCAAGATACTTGAGAAATTGATACTCTGGGCACACCAAAATTTCCATCAATCCAATAGCATATAATCAATCTGATGGAAACTGACTACTGGATCTGAGATTAATGGGCCTGTGTCTGGTTTAGATGCACAGATCATGCTCCAAAATATTCCATTTGGAATGTTTATTCCAGGAGGTGTAGTCAAAAGGCAGTAACGCTATTATGCTTTGTAGTGAATGGTGGTTATGTCATATAATAGTTATGCTTTGTAGTGTATTTTCTTAATCTTCTTCATTTAGGAACGGTGTGTGAAAGTGAAGTTATGACATTCTGTATGAGTTTGAGAACAGAGATGCAGAAGAGCAATGACACAGAGAATACCATTGCTGTAGCGTGAAATTTCAGCTTGTTTCAGTATATGTTTAACGTTCAAATTTGATGTTTTATCACAATCACAAAATTGATCCTCAATTGTATCAGTATAGCCTCTGAAAAAAAAAGAGACTCAATTTTCTAATTCCAATCTTTTAAAGTGTCTTATCAATTTGAAAAACCAAGCACAAGAAGGACCAGAATATTACTAAAACATCAATAAGACCAAGACAAATTAAATGGGTCCATAAATCAGACTAGAAGACATAACTTCATATTCAAAATTATTGCTAGTAACACATCACCTCAAATAACAAAGAAGTCCTTCCCGTTCACAATAACATTCACTTGACACAATTTCTTGCCAGTAGTTCCTTTCATATTTTTAAAAACAGTGTTGATGGGAACAAACTTTTATGCTAGTCAGTTAAACATGAACATGATCCAAACCAAGGATCTAATAGCAGATCACAACACCTTAATTGCAGAAAAATGTCACAACAATATTACAGTAGGTACAGATTACATTAGCCTGCAATATGTACTGCAACTGTAACTTCAAATCCCAGTATGGCTGTCCATGTCAAATCCCACTCCCAAAAGAGCCATGACAATAAAACAAAAGAGCATCCCACAAATTTCAATTCCAGGAGCCCATGGTTTTAAATTGCGATCTGCAGCGTCAAGGTATTTTGACACTCTGCAATTGCATCATGATCGCAATTGCAGCCACATCAGCCGCATTTTCCTGCAATTGCCTGCAATGTAAACGTTTTCTGGCTCACTGCGACCGCAATTTAAAACCATGTTCTTGCATAATCAAACAACACTCCCAAGGTAATCCAAAATATTAAAAAAAAAAAACAATAGTCATATACAGACATAATCAGTTAAAACTTGAAACACTTCCGCAGGAAAGGATTGTATACCATATCTAACCGAGATTCAAATCAACCACAACCAGCTAATAAGCTTTTCAGGCCATCTAATTGAAAGAGAAAAACAAACCCTAAATCCGCAGTTCCAACCCTAATTTCATCCATCCGCCATTCATATCCAATCGGATAGATTTCAATTTTCAATCTAATAATCAAATCGCAAACGAAATTAATAAGACAATATGAGAGGGAGAAAAAACGCACCGTCTTCTCCCTCCTCTTCTTCCTCTTCCTCATCACTATCCACCACGGCCTCTTCGTCGAAGAAATTAGAAGCGGAAACCTTCTTGTACTGGCGCCTCCGACCGCCACCGCCACCCCGTCCATCGAAATCTTCATCATCGTCGTCCTCTTCCTCCTCGTCCTCGTCGACCTCTTCGGCGTCGTCGTCAATGAATCCAGATCTTCTCCTCTTCCTGCCGCCACCGCCGCCGCGTCCTCGGTGATTGTCCTCGTCCTCCTCCTCGTCGAAGTCGGCGACCTGCTCGTCCTCCTCCTCGTACTCCTCCTCATCGTCGTCGTCCATGCCACGGCGACTCATGCCGCAAACCCAAACCCTAGGTTTTCTGGATGTGAGTTTTGGTGGTGGTGTTGCTGCTAATGCTATGCGTACAAAGCCGACAACAACAGATTTATGGTAACATCAACACACACACACCCGAGTTACCAACGGAGCCCGTAAAAATAATTCAATAATAACGAGTTTTTTTATGTGTACATGAAAAAAATGGTATATCAACTGTAAAATTTGGACGTGGCTCCCCTTTCACAGTTTCTTTCTGTAGCCCTAATAACCTAATGTCTCTCCATTACGAGGAAAAGAGACAATGCCTTGACCTGGCTGGGCCAATCTAGTTCTAGCATTAAAAAAAATAGATTAAACACCAAAATATAATCAATAAAAATTATTTACTAATCATATTCAAAGTTTAGTTTTAAATTGTGAATATGAGTATTTTCTTTATTTTATAAATTTCATATTTCATATTGATGGAGATAACATGTATGATGGTGAAATATTGGGTTTCTTAATCGCTGTTACTTTTATAGCTGCAATGAATTTTAATAATATAGTACTGAGAAAATAAATGTTGCATATGAATAGGCTGATAGAATTGAGAAATATAATTATTAAGTATTAAAAGATTTTAGTTACTCATTCATTTTATAAAATATGATTTCTTAAGAGACAAACTAATAAAGTTGTTTATGAGTTAATAAGAATGGTTTCATTGTTTCCTAACATCAACTTTATAGATCATATGATTTTTGTATTAGATATTTAATTCTAAGTATTATTCAATAAAAAAAATCATATTCAAAATTCAATATAATATTAAAATTTTAAACTTGAGACTAATGATTAAATTAAAATATTTTTGTGTCAAATTAACTCCCGCATTTTGTGATGAACAATTTTCAATTTTTTTTAAAATTATTAAAATGTCATTATAATTTTCTAATTATTTTTTAATGTTGATAAACTTTTTTTCTGTTTTTTTATATTGTAAAATTTGGTATCTATTATTATTTTTATAGTAATTCTATTACAAATTATATTTAAACTCTTTTTTAATAATCGTATTTTTAAAAAATAGACTGCTAGTAGTATAAATTAAACTCGTAAAACTTATTTCAATAGTGTCATTAAAAATGTTATACTTCTACAGTATTGTGTCTAATTTATGGATCGATGGATTTACTTTTTTGACCGAAACAAACTTATAACATTTTTATTCATGATCAAACTCTCAATAAATACAAGAAAAAAGCATCATGAAAAATAGAAAGAGAGGGCACAAACATAATCATCATAGCTAAATAACTTGTCTATTAATGAATCCAATAACATAGGTGTGACTATGAAATAACATTTTTGTACTTTTCAAATCGCGAATCCTAATTCAGAATTATCTATAATGAACTTGAGATGGAATTACTTTTGATAAATTTTGTATAGTTTATTTTATTTGATATTCTTGTAATATTAAATTAATCAATCAATTATTAAATTAAAAGTTTTCATTATATAAATCGAGTTTATCAATATTAAATATTTATATAATGTAAAAATAGTTAATATCATTTATTTTAATCTTAACACTTGATAAGATGGTGGTTTGGAAAAAGATTACTCTCCCCAAAAAAAATCTCATGCAAGTTAGTATGCATCTTAAAATGAAGCTTTTCTCTGAATGAGATTGGTGTCTCGAAACATGTTCCATCACCATCAAATATTCAAATAGTAGAGAAACAACCACCTAAACCAATTTATCAAAGGGGTCTCTATGAATGTAAATGTATACTAGAAAGTCATAGGCTCTAAGTGAAAAAAAAAAAAAGTAAGTTAAAATGTAGTTTTTATCTTTTTATTTTCTTTTTAAATTTATGATTTTGATTTTTTCATTTTTAATTGAGATATTTTGTTCTTTATTTTAAAAAATTGAAATTTTAATCTTTTTTTTTAATTGAGACATTTTTATTCCACGTTTATTTAAAAAATTGTGATTTTAGTCTTATTTTTTTAAACTCTTTTTCAATAATCTTATTTTTAATTGAGCATATAGATCAATATTTGAAAATGGTCACAAGAACTAAAATTACATATTTTTTAAGTGAGAGAATTAATGTCTCAATTAAAAATGAAAGATTAAAATCATGGACTTTTTTAAAGTGGATGATGAAATGTCTTAATTAAAAAATAAAAGAACTAAAATCACAAATTTAAAAAATAAGAAAACTAAATTACATTCTAACAAAGAAATATTATGCACTAATATTATTAAAATTGAACCAATTAATCGTTAACTCGGTCGTGATATTGAGTTAGTGAATTCCTAGATAAACAAATGGGTCAATAACTGCACCACATAATAAATATACATATGATATATAACAAAGTTTGCCACAAATATATTAATCTTGTATATTGACTGGATGCATTTCATCTTTAAGCAACTTCGGGTATTTGGTTCGAATCCTAACCCTTTGTCAAATCTCTCACACTCATTTTAAATTCGACTTAACAAATTTTAGCAAGACTTAATAAGAAGAAGCTAACAATGCATCATATCATCAATGATATTATAACCTCTAATATCACTCCTATTGATAAATATTAAATAGTCACGTAATAAAATTAACGTTTCATATTGGTTTAAATTTATATCGTTCTTTTCTTTCCTTATAAGGCTAAAATGTTTTTTTTTCTTTACTTAAAAGGTTATAATGTCAATAAAATCACTAGTTGAGGGCCATAGTTCAATAATTAAGTTACAATGTTGCCCACGAAACTCTCATAAATTATAAAAGAATGAAGTTATCACCAATTTTATTAAAAAATCCAAGAAAAAATAGAAATACCTTTGCTTTAAAAGAATAAAACTTAAGGAATTATAGATTACATAGAAATGTTATGATTTATTATATTTTTTTAAAAGACTTTTTATATATGTGTAAATGTCTAGAACCAAATAATCAAATACTGCTTCTATTTATCACACAAACAAAAATATATTATTCATTTATATATATATATATATATATATATATATATATATATATATATACTCGTATCTTAGTTGTATGATTGACACGTGTAAGGCCAGAAATAGATACTTGTGTTAGCCGAAAAGAAGGAACAAATGTTCGATCTTCAAGAGCACAATGGCATCATCGTGTCCACAAAATTCTTGAAGCTCGCCAACCTTATTAGGACTTCAACTTCTACATTAATCTTTCCATCAGACATCAGTTTCTATGATTTTCTGCACTCTTGTATTCTGAGCTGAACAAATTCTGTTCTTCTCTCGTATAGTGAAGTAACCAATAAGCACATAAACCTTCGTGGACATGGCAACAACAGCCTTGTCCACGATCAGTGTGCTTTGCTGGAGGAACCCTCAGCACATGCATATTATCCTATCCTCTTCACAGACACTCCAAAATGGAACTCTAAGAACTGCTGTAGCTGCTTCAGCCTCAAAAGATAATATCAGCATAGAAAGTGAGAAGTGTTGTTCCTCTTTGTTGGTGAACAGAAGAACAGTTTTGGCTTCTGGGGTTTCCTTGTTGGGTTTCCCGGGTGAGACTTTGGCTGTGGTGAAACAAGGCCTTCTAGCTGGGAGAATTCCTGGCCTGTCCGAGCCAGATGAACAAGGTTCGTTCACTTTGGAAATTTGGATTGTGAAAATAATTATGCTTATTCTTTACTGTAGACTGTGCTGTAGGCTGTAGCAAACTAAATGAATTTGTAATGTAATTATACATGACAGACAAACGTGCATAAAAACCATAATAAAGAGAATTTTCGCATGGAAGCCTGATAAAGGAAATGCATGCACTCACGGTTGCATGGTGAAGGATGCCGTGGATGGATGTAGAGTGTCAAAATTTGTTTAGTTTAAAGAATTTCCTATTTGGTTCAACTTTGGTCCACCAGTTACCAAATGTTCATTCTAGGAAAGAAAATAAAAGTATTTCTAGAGTTAATGCACGTGTTAATTCTTAAGTTGAGTTTTTCATACATTTTTTTAAAGTTTGAATTCCAATTGTCTTTTCTGTTATAGATTTTAAATAAAAAACTACGTACCCCGTTACCAATGACCAACAAGTCACCAAAACATAATTTTATCACTATATCAGGACTCACCCTCTTTAGATTTTAAATTTTGTTTTTTGATAGACAAATGTTAGTTTGGTAGAATGTTCCTTTTGTTAGTAGAGAAGATCAAGATTTTAAATGAAAGTGACATAATGTAGGCAAGTATTTGATCAGACAGGTTGGAGGACGTATCGCAGGCCGGATGAGAAGTCAGGAGGACATGGTGTTGGATGGAGTCCTATTATTCCATACAGCTTCAGAGTGCCTGAAGAATGGGAAGAGGTGATGCTTAATGATCTCTTATAGTTAAAGTTGGAAAAAATGTTTTAAGTATACAGTGGAAAAGACCAATGAAATAACTCCTATTTCTCTCGTTTTGGGTGAGCAATTTAATTATCTTTTAATCTGAAAGATATGTAATCACATTTCTTCACCCAGAGGACGTTTTCTCTCTTTTTTTGTCCTTCTGCTTGCTTGCTTCTGTATACTTAATCCAGGATACATCTGCTTAACAGGTACCGGTATCAATAGCAGATCTTGGTGGTACAGAGATAGATTTGAGATTTGCCAGCTCTAAGGAAGGACGGTTGTTTGTCATTGTTGCTCCTGTTCTTAGATTCTCTGATGGTGAGCATTGAGTTTGCCTATTTTTCTTTCTCCATCTTAGCTTTCCAGGGACAAGGAGCATAAAATTGAAACAGAAAGAACAATGAAACTTCTAGGTGGTACTTCCATTTATTGCTTGCTTTATATGATAACTTTTTTACTATACATCTATACAGATCTTGGTGACAATGCTACAATAGAAAAAATTGGACCTCCAGAGAAAGTGATCAATGCATTTGGTCCAGAAATGATTGGGGAAAATGTAGAAGGGAAGGTTCTGAGCTCTAATGTAGCAGAACATGAAGGAAGAACTTACTACCAGTTTGAGCTGGAGCCTCCTCATATTTTCATTACTGCCACTGCAGCTGGCAACCGCTTATATTTGTTTGGTGTAACAGGCAGCGGTATAGCTATTTATCCTCTTCTAAATTGTTTCACTTTTTTCACAACATCAAGTCTGAACAGCTAGAAAGTATACAAAGAAGCTATAAGAACTAACAGAAAATAATCTATTTTTTCCTTAATTGCAGGTCTTCAGTGGAAGAGGCACTACGATGATTTAAAGAAGATAGCTGAATCTTTTCGGGTTGTATAATTAGAATCTTTTGTGAACCCAGAGATAATTGAAATGCAGCTTTCTATATTTGTAGTGTAGTACAACAAAGAGGTTGACAGGTTGTTTCCCACTACTTTCTGACTGGGATTTATGTGAATCAAGAGATCATATATGCAAAAATCTTATTACCTTCAATATACCAAACCAGTTTTGTTACATTTCAAAGTTGCTGTTCTACGTTCCAAGTACACATCAAATGCTATGAAATTTTTATAGTGATAATTAAGAAGTTTGGTTACATAATATCTGACAATTTAAAGTTTAGGGGAAGGGGGGTTGGTTCTATTCCCAAGTAAGGGCATTGCCACAGGTCTCAGAAAAGGCTTATCATGGTACTTAACTGATCCATCAATGAAGGAAAATCATCAGAAAATTAACTCAAGACTTCATTGGATCCTACCGATTAAGTCAATCTTCACCACACTTTCTTGCCCTTTACTCAGACAACTCTTTGATCAGAATCACAAATCAAAATGGCGTTGCTAATCAAGAACTGTTGGAATATTACCCCATACTGGAGGCTGCAGCCATGCATTGGTCTTGGCGTGGGGCTCACAGTCACTGCAGTTATGATAAAAGCCCTTGCGTCTTTGTCGCCAGTAGACTATTTCGTTTTCGTGTATAGAGCAGTGTTTCTTTTGGTATTTCTCCTTTTCTTCTTTTTTGATAGAGGTATTTCTTTTCAAATTGAACTTAGCCCATTCATTTTAATGTGGGACTTGTGCACTTAAATCCACAAGAGTCACTAAAGATTATCGAACTACATCCGGGTATCCTTTGAGACCCTCCATCTACCATGATCCTCTTCATCCTTTCAGCTTTCTCCCATTTTTCAGAAGCTGCATAGATATTTGACAAAAGCACATTGTGAGAACTAGCACCTGTAACAGGATCTTCACAGATCAACTTCATCACTTGTTCTGCCATATTCATATCTGAATGAATCCGGCATGCTCCAAGCATTGCCCCCAAAACTGTGTCATTAGGTTTCATTGGCATTCTTACTATCAAGTCATAAGCATCTTTTAATCGCCCTGCTCTGCCCAATAGGTCAACCATGCATCCATAGTGCTTGATGCCAATTTCAATTCTATACCCCTCCATTTTAGATATTACTTCCAAAGCTTCACTGACCAAACCCCTATGAGCACAAGCGGAAAGAACAGAAAGAAAGGTGATACCATCAGGCCTTACATTTGATTCCTCCATCCTGCGAAAAAACTCAAGAACCTCCCTGCATTTTCCATTGATGGCAAAACCTGAAATCATAGCATTCCAGCAGAAAATATTCTTCTCAGTGAACCCTTCAAATACCAGCCTTGCATTGACCAAGTCACCACATTTGGCATACATGTCAACCAATCCACTCAACACAAACGGATTTACAATTATCCCTTTATGTTCTATCATGTGATGGATTTGCTTACCAACATCCAGGTGCCCCAGCTGAGCACAAGCAGATAAAACACTGACAACAGTGAACTCATCCGGCTCAAATCCTTCAGCTCCCATTCCCTCAAAAGCTAGCAGTGCTTTCTCACCCAATCCATTCTGAACATAGCCAGCAATCATGGAATTCCAAATCTCCAAATTTCGAACCGGAACCCGGTCGAAAACAGCCGCAGCCTCAGTGACATTGCCCTTCTTGAAGTACCCATAAATCATAGATGACCACACAAAGCAATTCCTTTCAGGCATCATCTCAAAGACCTCCCTGGCAGCTTCCATCTCCCCTATTCTAGCATACCCATCAACCATCACAGTCCATGTCACCACATCCTTCAACTCATGGGGAACATCATCAAACAACCTCCTAGCAGTGGCAATATCACCATTCCTAGCAAACCCACCAATCATCTGACTCCAAGTCACTTGTGTTTTCCCCTGCATCTTCTCAAACACAAGATAAGCAGATTCTGTGTCTCCATTTCTCAAGTACCCACTGATCATGGCATTCCAAGTCACAACATTTCTCTCCGGCATTGTGTCAAACAGATTACGCGCATCCCTAACGACGCGGCATTTGGAGTAAGTTGTAAGCAATGCGGTTCCGATGCTCACGTCGCTCTCTGAGCCGGCCTTGATGGACTCTGCATGCAAGGCCTTCACGTAATGAAGGAATGGAAGAGAAGCGCAAGCCTTGAATAACAGAGGGACCACGCTGGAATCATATACTCCTTCGTGCCGGGTTTGTTTATACGCAAGAAGAGCACGTCTCAATGATCCTTGCTGAATGTGGTTCCTTATGGAACAAAACCAATGTGATGGGTTGTTTCGCCATGTCCCAAGGTTAAAACTCATTATGGTTTCAGGCAATTTGGCGTGTTGGCATGTTCAACTAGAAATTTTGATTCACGAGTTTTGGTTCCACGCTGGTTATTTGAGTTTGGGTTGTTCAACTGTTCTGAGCTTGTATTGTAGTCTAATAGGATCGAAGCATTAACACATATTATTTTAAATTTAATAAGAATGAGTATATTGTTTTAGTCTTTTAATTGCCAATTCTCTTATTAGGCAAGACTTAAAAGTTAAGGGAGATTACCGAGTGTTTCCAAAAAAAAATGGATAAATGTTGATTCAACATGTTATGAAATGAAGGACTAAATTGTAACTTGCATGATACTTATAAAATTAAGCGTAAATCACGGTTTTCGTTTATGAATTTGTAAGTTATTGTCTTTTAAGTGACTTAGCTAACTCTATCCATCGTAGTCAATGCTAAAAAAGGTGTCAGCACCAACGTTATTTTGGCAAATGTATTTGACACAAGAAGAATTCAGCACCAGCCTTGTTCTTGACAAGTTCAGCACCACTCCTAGAGTAGGCACCGCCACTGTTGAAAGAGATCCCTCCATCTCTGGAGGACATTGTTCATCACTCATTATCATATTTATAGTCATATTCATAAACACAAAGGAAGTGAATAATAAATTAAGATTGCAAACACTCCTAGCTAAAAAAGGAAGTGAATAATAAATTATGATTGCAAACACTGCTAGCTAAAAAAGGAAGCGAATAATAAATTGTGTTTGCAATCATAAACTATATACACTTTTGCCTGATCTTCCTTCTAATCTTCCACATCGAACCATTTGACAGATATTGGGAAAATCTTTACTGGATTTGGTAGGATTGAGTTAATTCTAAACTCACATTCTAATATAGTATTAAAGTCTCTAATTCATAGGGGTAAATCGTTTATTCTAGTAGGCTCCCTTGTTCTAGTAGACATAGTGAAGGATAGGAGTTAGAAAGTCATACATCGCCTATGTTGTGCAATTTCACTTGATACCAATTAGTTTTAAGATGAAATTTAATATCACATCTTAGTTTATCCTAAATCCATTAACCGGATCAAATTTAATATGATATCTTAGTTTATGAATATAAGTGGGGACAACCCTTATGAGAAACCTACATTCGAAGATCAGATAAGTGATAGAAGACACACAATGAAATGCTTTAGCCATGTTTTAATTCCTTGCTACTGTAAATGCTCTCCCCTGTATTCGGCCCTGTAAAATTTTGGTTTGGTCATCGGATCTGATGATTTTAAACTTTTGATGTTCAAGACTTAACTTTAGAGTCAAATGATTATTTGATTTATATCATTGCTTAGTTAAAAGAGAGTTGAGTGTTGATTTGGTTGAAAGGTTGAATTCGTGATGTTTTGGTTGAAGGTTGAGTGTGTTATTTTGATTAAAGGCCTATCTTTACTCTTTAGCAATGATTATTATCTGTGTGACTTTTGTCTTGCGGGAAAGCTATTTGTATAGGAGCAGAAATCAACAGAAGAGTTAAAGCCTTTCCTTTTTTGTTTTGTTTTATTTCCAAGTTATCCTTTTTCGAAAACAATCCTATTCAAAATATCGAACATTAAATATAGACAACTTTTCTTCATCCTGCATAAACTAAACCCCTCTCTTCTTTGTTTCAAAATCATTTCTCTGTATACTCCTCAGAAGCGAACAATTCATTTCTCATTACATCATGACTTGATCAGGAATATAAAGCTGCAATTTCCTTTGAACATATTGTATTCTACCTAAAGAAAAGAATGAAATTTGATCTCTTCTAGAAGCCATTGTTGTCCCTTGGTCTTTTCTCCTTTCAATAACGCGTCAGTATTATTACCATGTCTATTACACCATGATATATCGTTAAGTCGACTCGGGCATCACATCCAACTAACATTGTTGGGATGGCATCATGGCAACCCAAAATTCATATCAAATGAACAATTAACAACTGCTATCCATAATTGCTAATATGAATTCTTTCACAAATATATGCTTAACAACGCAAATTATGAGCACCAAGTTGCCATAAATATTCACCTAGCATGTAAAGTGCTCGTATTCTGCCAATATAATACCCTTATTCTTCCTAAATTCTTGCTTTTATGTTTTTCCTGCCTTAATGAAAGCAATATTCTGGTTCTCTATCCATTTAATTATACATTTTCTATATTCGAAATGATCAGGAATTTCCGGTGGTAAAGACTAAAGAAATTCCTTACGAGTCCACAATGAACATCTGTCCTTAATGTGGATTTTAACTGTTGGTAATGGGTAAACTGTAACCTCATTTAAAAAAAAAGCAACTAATTTTGGAGGAACACGTGCCAACAATGGTACAAATTATGGAACCTAGTGATGGGACGTGCTTTAAATTCTCGATCATGTTCTATCTTAAGGCAATGATTCTCATTTTGTGGGTTTACCTTATGAAGTGCAGATTGCTTTCAATAAAGATGAGAGCAAATACATGACCAATCATTGTTAGATACGTGAAGAGGACAATACATGTGAGGAAAATAGTCTTCCCTTTACAGTTGCCAAAAAAACAAGACCTTAACTGAAGAGATCAATGTGGGATAGTAGGATGATACTTTATATGGCTATTTCGTTGACCTTCCCATACTTTGGCTTAAAATTCTGGGTTCAATGGCTATTTGATGTCAAATTGAGGCTCAAGTACAACTAGTAAAAAATTAAACATTTAAATTAAGGAATATTTGGTAACATGCCTATGGAAGACCCTAAGAGAAGTTATTGATAGGATTTAAGTCATATACGGCTAACAATTCATAAAACAAAACTGTTTGTACAACATTTTTTTGTATTTATTTCTCGTGCAGATCATTTATTACATGTCATAATGATCAACATAGATATATACAAAAAAAAAAAATGTTATATAAATTATTGTATGAATTGTTATTTATGTGTATTACATCTCTCTTCCAAAAGTAGGTTCAATGACCAGCATATTCAAAGAGTGAAAAGGACGGATACAGAGAGGAAGTGAGAATGATGCTTGAAACTATATAGCCATGTGATGCTTTTAGGACTTAATTGCATCTCAAGTTCATTGAGAAAGTGAAAATGATGCATGGAAAGCTTAGTCATATAGGTTATAGGGAACATATCTACCCGCTCCCCACCTTAGGAAAGGATCCTAGTTTAATCTCATCCAAGAGGCATGAGTCCCACGAAAACTTCCTCATGGGGTTTTAAATTTTGTTATTTGCTCGTGAAGTTCTTCAATAAGGTAAACTCAAAAGAAACCATTAACTGACGAAAACATTTTGTTTTGGAAAGTTTGGTGACTATTGAGCCTCCTTTCAAATGAAGTTAGTGTAAATGATAAAAGTCCAAGGTTTTAACGAGAGCATATAAGACGTGTAGACATAAAAGTCTCATCACTTTTGGTGGAGACATAAAGGAGCTAGCTAGAAAAAAGAAAGCAAAACTCTTGAGGGGGAAGATTGGCAACAGTAATTTGTTCATCACCAAATTATGCTTAATCCAAAATTAGTCTCCTGTTGTCGGGTGGCTCCACAAATTTGGTGGTAGTTAAGTTATTGGTCCGTTGCTCAGTTTGAGAATTTATACTATTTAGGTGCCTTAGCCCTTAAGAACATGATGCAGTCTAATGTTATTGAATCGGCAATGTTACTCTTTTTTTTGCAAAACTTCATTTACACGGCTTTCTTTTAGAATTCTCGTCTTTTTGACAATGTGTGTCCATGCCCAATTTTTAGCTCAAATGTGGTAATTACAGCTTAAACAGCAAAGATCAGAAACTATATCAGTCTCTCGTGTTGGAAGACTCTGTAAGTGAGACTTGATTATTAGAATCTTAATTAGTAAAATAAATAATCATAAAAAAGAAATTTGTACCAGTTGTTCTGGTTTATCAGTTTGACACAATAATAAATAAATGTTATTTTTACATACTTATATTTTCTTTACTTTTAATCCTTCTTTTCTTAAGAAATTGATGCGCATCATTTTGCCCTCCTGAAAGATATAATATATTTTTCTGCAGCATATATGTTCTTTCGGTTGACCCGTGTACAGGGCAATGTAGTTAAAGCTAATAATTGACGGCTGGGTTTTATCGAAAGATTAAAGACAAACAGTATTTTCACGATAAATTTTACAATATTTATATAAAGAAAGATAACAAGACAGAAGATCGAGGGATAAGATAAAAAATGAATAATGAGATCAAGACAGAGAAAAAATGGTCAAAACAATTAAAATTGCTAATAAAACATTATTCTAGATTAAATGACAAAGATACGAATACATGACAATTCTTTTTACTTAGGAAATATAAAATTAGTTGAGTAATTAAGAATAAAAAAAAGAAAGATTACAAGTTTGATTTCTTTTATTAATAAACTAATAATTAATATTTATGGATAAAAAATAAATCTTTTTACTTATATTATTAACTTATTCTAATAAACTAATGCAAGACTTTCATGACATATATCCGAATTTTCAATAATAAACTGTTGGATAAATATACACTTTAGCATTAAAAGAAAGGGTTATTATAAATATAGTCACTTTTATTTTTTTAATTCTCTCTTCCATTTATTGATTTCTCTCTCTTCTTTCTATCATAATCTACCTGTGTTTAAACGAGAGTACTTTTTTTTTGGAGATTTCTTAACTCTTTTATCTCTTTTAATCTATTATTTTTTTTTATCTTTATTTCTAAATTGAATTTAATATATTTTAAGTATTTTTAATAGTAAAAATAACTTTATATAATAATTTAAATTATTTATTATAAATTTAAAATATAGTTCATATGTTCAAATTATTTATTTGTTAAAAAATATTTACTTGCTATCAATTTTAGTTACATAAAATAAATATTTGTCTTGTACATCATAGAGGTTAATCAATTAGATAATTAATCTAACCGTCCATTGATATTTTTCCTGGACCAAAAGCTAGTTATATAGCTATCCTATAAATAATTAATTTCTTTTTTCACTATACTTCCAAATGTCCATCTCTTTCTAAAATCAAACTTGTGACCTCGCCTTCATTTAAGGTTATTAACTTATTATTTTCATATATTAATTTTTTTTTCTTGTTACTAGCTTTCATCTCATTTTTCTATTTCTCAATTGATTTTTATCATATCATTTGTCATATTTATCAATTTCTTTTCTCCTTCTGCCTATACACCATTCTTAGAGTGTACATCAAACATTTTCTTTTAATTAATTCCCCTCATTAAATCGAAGTCATACTACTAGCTAGCTTAGCTAGGTCAAAATTTATAGTTACTAATCATGTCTTAAAAAAATCATGACTGAATTAATTCCTCTCATTAAATCGAAGTATGATTAAATAATGACAAGGGAAATTGCGTGCACATCTTAGATTTCATATGAATTAAGGTAGAAACATAACAAGTTGGCCGGGGTGTTGGCACGCCCATGAAGTTAGCGTCCATCCTTTGTTTAAAATTTCAATATCGTGAATTCTGGAACGTGTTTGTATGTGGCCAAACAGAAGTTGGAGGAAACCCACTTTCTAAGCGTTGCATTTTTCCAGCCACACACATACTAATATTCAGCAAGAGCCGTCCTCTGAAGGGCATACCTACCTTTCATACTTACACTATACAATACATGATTCAATAATTTGGTTAGGTTTTCGATTTGAATTAATATGGCCCCACGAAAATAAAGGTTAACTAGCACCTTTGTTTCTTTCTGATCTCCTCATTCTGTTTGCACATGAAATGAACATGCATGATGTTTGGATGCGCCAAAAGGCTCCTAAACTAAAGTGAAGCAATTGCTAATGTCCAGAACTGACAAGAGTCTTTGTGAAATTAGAAGTGTACTTCTCACGTGAGTTAAACAGTAAAATAAAGAAAGAGAATATATACTAGGTATCTATCTTATTCCTTTGGGCGCCGCCTGACATTTGTACGCATTTTTTCTTTTATTGTACACTGTTTCTATTATCATTATTATTATTGATCTATATAAAAATATTTATCATATTTGGATCATGTGTAGAAGCTTTTGTTTCGATTGTGAAGATGAATAGTATTAAAATCCTTATTGATCTATATAATTTTTTTTATCATATTCATGCGTACAAGTTTTTTGTTTCGTGAAGATGAATTGTGTTTAAAAAAGTAAAAAAGAAAAAATGTACTAGCTTATTTAAAATTTTAAGACGGTTAGTATGAAAAAATGGTTATTGAGTAAAATTGTATTAGAAATTATTCTATTAGACGGTCTCTTAGGAGAATCGTCTTAGAAATATAACCTACAAAGACGTGCAGGTAACCGTCTAAAAAAATATTAACTTTAGACCATGTTAGCTACAACTACAAAGACAATTATAAAACTGTCTTTATTTTGTCTTTAATAACATATGTGGAAAGCATGCTTTTGTAGTAATGCAGAACTATTTATCGTAATGAGCTATACAGTTAATGCATGACCAAGAAACTAAAAAGAAGTTGCTTAATGTGTAAATTGGTCTTTAAAATTATAATAGTTAATCACTTCAATTTTAATTTTTTAAATCATTAATTAATCCCTAATTTTATAAAAAAATGTATAAATGACTTCTCGCAATCAAAGGTTAGATATGGATTTTAAAGAGTTATGATCAAATCGATGTTTATTATATATTCTTGTTATATGCAATTTATGGTTTATTTTTCCTTACAATGATGATTTTTACTTACCTTAAAGCCTTATAAAAATTTATGAATCTTCTAGTCAATGATAAAGGTTGAAGGCTTGTAGCATCTGTTTTTTAGCGAGTTCAGCTGAATCTATTGAAAATTTGTCGCAAGATCATATTTCGTGCGTACATAAACATGTTCCAATATACGATAAAAAAAAAAAAAAAAACATGTTTCAATATACCACTTACCTTCTGTCAAAAAAAAAAAAAAAACATTTACCTACCATTTCACAAAACATAAATGCATTTGCCATTGAATATACGTGTTCGACATGAAGAAGTAGAAAAACGTAGTCTTTTCGAGTCATTTCCAGGAAGGAGACCGAGCCAAATGTTTTAATGAAAGCAGTCTGTCTTTACCATAATATAATTTAACCAATCGTTATAATTTACGTCCAATATAAAATGCCCTGTCTCACAAATAGAAGGATCGGAATCTACTTTCTTCGTTATTATTTATAAGATTTAAATTTAAAATAATACTTATTTTTTTATAAGTTCAATCTATAATATTTCTTATATTAATTAATATATGTTAAAAATACCTCTCAATAAAAATGTAAAAAAGGAAGAGAATATATTAATAACTCATTAGAAATACTAATGATGAGGATAAGTTTGAGAAAAAATTTAAATTTATTATTATCAATTATATTATCTTTATCATTAATACTTCTAATGATTTATCAATCTATTATTCTCTTTCTTCTTTTGGGTAATATTTTCAGTCTAAAAATAAATTAATATAATAAATATTATTTTAAATTTTCATCTTATAAATAAGAATCAAGGAAATACTACATAGTAATTGACTCCTTGGGTTATCCAGCTTCACATTATCCACAGGCCACGGCAAATTGCACAACTCACAACGTAACCAAGTCCTTGGGTTATCCACCAAAGGATTCGTGGAATATTACTATAGCCTAGGGGAAATCTAATAAAACTAGGCCAATATTGATATTATTTCTTTGTAAAGCACAACAATTCCTATTATCTCCAACCCCCAAGAAATAAATGTTTTGGAGCATTAGAGTCAAGTTCTGACTTGCAAGTTGCAAGTCTTCTACCCCCAGTTTGTCACCAGAAGAAACTAAACATAGAATTACATAAAGAGGTGAAAAACACAGATGGTGACTCTGAAGAAGCAAGTTACAAAGAGTTGATATCACAGAACCTATCCCAATTCACAGAACCATAGCAATAGTTAAACCACTCCAAAGAATTGATCACATATTCGATTCCATCACAAGGTTTATTTATTCATTTTTCATTTATTTATAAAGAACAAAAGTATTTTCAGAAACCAAATAAGGTCCTTTTCTGCTTGGTCCTTGTCTTGTTACAAAATAAATTCAGTGGGATAAATTCACCAAGTAGTTTTTTTTTTTCTTGTCCTTTGGCCTCCTTTTGCAAACAGTTATTTTTTTTTGTAATTATTAACATTTGTGTTAAAATCTGATTGCAACAGTTCCTTAATGGCAGAAGCTGCACTACTGTTGCACTGCACACATGTCTCGTGTTGATGTCATGTGGAACTACTATATATATTTACCTTACCTCATCCCGTGAGTTATGTACCGAGTGTGACAATGATATATATAGCATAAGCATCTGCATTATTTCGGGTTGGCGCAAATGAGACACATCACAAAGACTGTATAATACATGATTATGATTGTGGTTTTGAAGGAAAACAGTTCTCAACAATATCAAGTTCGAAGGATAAGACCAAATACAGTACTATACTGTATTTAACCTTTAGCTTGTTCCATTTTCCTATATATACCAACTAACGTGTACTCTCACATCATCGTAGCTTGTTACCATTTCTAAAGAAACAGGCTTTATTTGAGCACTTTGGGACTATCAACTCTCAGGGTTACCTTCTCTATCAGCTTCTGCAGATTAGCTAGAAGAAATAAAGAAAGAAAAAGATAACAGAAGTTGTTCAAAGGCCATGGATGTTGCACATTTTTTGTTTGGAATCTTTGGTAGGTTTAAGACCCTTTAGTTTTACACGTGTTTCTCTCACTTTCTTTTTATCACCCTGATGAAAGTTTAAAGTTTTTTTCTCTACATATCCTTGGCTTCTGAACTTGGGGTTCCTCATTGTTCTTCTTTGTTGGTACAGGGAATGCTTCCGCTCTGTTCCTCTTCTTGGCTCCAGTGTATGCATTACATAGTTGCTTCCTTCCCTCTTTGTTATCTCTCTTAAATTGTAGTGGCTTTATCTTTTTTTTCCCCTTCTTTTTTGTGGGTATGGAGGGGTTTCCATGGACCCTGTTAAAATTTGTTAGAGATATCAAATTTACTAGTAATATTACTAAAATAATATATTTAAAGGATAATTCTCATATTATGAGATAGACTTTGATTTGAGTTAGGTATAAACTCTAATTCCAATATGATATTAAAATTTATTTTAATAATTATTAGATTTATCTGATTACCTGCTATTGGAACAGGACCATCTGTTAATGTTTAGTTTTACAAATTTTATATTTAAGATTTTTAGTTCTCAAAAGTAAAATAATGTGTTGAAGTGTCTTCAAAATTTACATTAACTAGTGATATAGTTAAAATAATGTACGTAAATGGAAAATAATCCTCTATTGATAAGGTAATTTTTGGAGTTGAGACAACTCAAATTCTAAATCATGAACATGGTTTACCCAATTGAGGAATTCAACCATTTGTGCATACATGTTACATAAAATCAGCATCTTTTATTTTGCTTTATGGATGTGCGGAATAGTGCAAGTTTGAGTGAAAATTGTGACGAATTCGGGTTTGTACGTAGGATCACATTCAAGAGGATTATAACGAACAGATCGACAGAGAAGTTCTCGGGCATTCCATATGTCATGACACTGCTCAATTGTCTCCTTTCAGCTTGGTGAGCTTCTTGCATGTTCTTTCATTTTACTGTATACCTTTATGGTCTTCTCCCTTAAATCTTCAGTCAAATCACGTGTAATTTCTACCATTTTTGTGGTGGTTATTTTTGCTACTTCGTCCAACTGTCGGTATTTTTTCTTCACTTTTTTCCTTGATCTTGGTATAACTTGTCATTTCTTATTTTCTTATTACCCGATTATTATTTTTTTCGTACGTTGCGTTTTATTTTGAGATAAAAAAAAGTTGCTTGTCTGTTGGTTAATCCTTAAAGTGTGCCGAATGGCAGGGATAATTTTTCTGGGGTTTCAATTTGTCGGACTATAATTCAGTCAATTAGTAGTTAAATTCTCGCTTTCAATTGCTAAATAAAACTTTGCGTGTAAAACTATATCCTGATCTTGCATGCTACTAAATGGTACATCATCACGTTCTAATCTAAAATTTATAATTATTAATTCCGACATATTCTTTAATTTGAGTTTAATGATAATATATGTGTTATATTGTTAAATAAATTATTATTATATAACTTTTAATATAATTTTATAAGAGAATTGATAATTTATTTCTATTAATTTTTATGAAGGAGTAAGTTAACAACCAATACTTTTTTTTGACAAAAATATATATTTCTTTATTTAAAAAGTAATTTAAAATAAACTATATTTTTGTTATTTTATCTATAGGCACTCTCTCTCCAATCAGTTTTATTATCTTTTTTTTTCTTCCTTAATAACACTTTTTCCTAATTTCTATTTTTTCTTCGTGTGGGTTCTCCTCTAAACGCTTTCATCCAATTTCTTCTCAAAACAATTGCAGCCAAGTTTACTCGTTGGTTTGTGTGAAGGGTTTTAAGGCGACGACAAGTGCAAAAATATAGTATTAGCAGCAGCCCACAATTGAATAAAATAACATTTCATATGCAAAACGGAACTAGAGTTTAGATTATAGATAAGATTGATTTATAAATAAAAAATAATAATAAAACTGTTTGGAGAGTGCTTATAGATAAAATATGAAAAATATATTTTATTTTAAATTACTTTTTAAATGAAGAAATAGGTTTTTTTTTTTCAAAAAGAAAAAGTGTTGGTTGCTAACTTATTACTTCATAAGAACTGGTGAGAGTAAGTTAGTAATCCCTTTTTATCATATCTTTTATTCAATACTTCAAAATCTATTCTATTAAAACTTAAAACAAAGATAGTTCCAAGTAAAAGTTTTTTTTCTTTCGACTTTTACAATCCACAGGTACGGTTTGCCTTTTGTGTCTCCCCACAACATATTAGTGTCAACAGTGAATGGCACTGGATCATTGATTGAAATCATATACGTGTTGATCTTCATCGTATTGGCACCAAGGAAGGAGAAGGCTAAAATTCTTGGTCTCTTCACCTTCGTGCTCTCGGTGTTCTCTGCTGTTGTTTTCGTGTCCCTTTTTGCTCTTCATGGCAATTCCAGAAAGCTCTTCTGTGGCTTCGCTGCAGCCATATTTTCCATTATCATGTATGGCTCGCCACTCTCAATTATGGTAAGCTAAGTAATTGTACTTATAGTTGTTGATGAGCAGATTTTAACAATTTTATAATTTGTTATATATATTCACTGTTGATTTTTCTATAAATTGTTATAACTCTGCCTTTTCATTTAAAATGCACCAACAAGGAGTTATTTGTTTACCAAAATTTTCATACCGACTAAGTCTTAATTATTGCTTAACAAGCGTAGAAATTGATTAATTTCTACATTTCTACGTCATAACTAATTGATATACATAGCTGATGTAAAAAAATGTTGGTAATACTAGTTGTTCAAGATTCAGAGTGGGTCTGTGTTTATTGTGGATTTGAAACTATGTGCAGAGACTAGTGATCAAAACTAAGAGTGTGGAGTTCATGCCCTTCTTCTTGTCGCTGTTTGTGTTTCTCTGCGGCACTTCCTGGTTTATCTTTGGTCTGCTAGGCCGTGACCCATTTGTTGCAGTAAGTCACTTTGCAATTTTAACTTAACAATTGTACATAGAGCTGGGGCAAAATGGACCGGTCCAGTAAGGTCGGGCTGGGCTGAGTTTGAATTAGAAAATGTTGGTCCGAATTCAAATGGGCCAATTTTGATCCGATATTTTTTAATTTTTAAAAAAAAATCTGTAAAAATTTAGACAAAAAAGTAAAACAAGCCAATATAGATCAACCCGATAGATCATTGGACCTAGATGAACTTCAAAAAATGAGGTCCATATAGAATATGGACTGGCCTAATCCAGTCCATTTTTTTTGCTTGATTCGATGGATCGGGTTGGCCCCAGTTTGACCCACTCATTTTGCCACCCTAATTGTACATAGTTTCATATTTATTATTGCCAGTGCAGTGGAATAGACTCAGTTCATCATTCGAGTATGGTTTTTCAGGTACCTAATGGTGTGGGTTCTGCTTTGGGGACAATGCAACTAATATTGTATTTCATATACCGAGACAATAAAGGTGTTCCAAGGAAGCAAGCCCCAACAGAGGAGGAGTCCATGGAGATGGGGGATGCAAAGCTCCAACAAGGGAAGCAATCCAATGCCAATGGAATTCAAGGATGATATGTCAAGGAACATGTTTGGTTCACTCACAACACATGCGAAAGACAATAGTCACCTTTGTAATTTGTAAGCTACATAGTCTGCAACTGAGAGCAAGAACCTCTATGATTTGGTCTGCTCTTGTATTAGTTCCATAAATGGCTGCAATATACTTCTTGCTTCACTGGCATCTTCAATTAGCCGGATAATATTGCAAGGAAACAAGCATGTTTGTGTGAGTTTTTAGTAACTCCTTCCCCTGGTCTCAGGGATTTTATTTTAGTGGCTTTTCCGTAGTGTACAATCTACCAAATAAAAATGCTAATTTGAAATTGAAATTTTCAATTAAAAATTATATGCCAATGTGAAGAAGCTAAAAGGAAATACGATTTGCTGAGATGACCATAATTTTGAATTTCTGAGGTGTTGATCCTTGTTTCTTCCTCTTTATGCGGATGTTTTAGTGAGGGGTTGATCAGTTGATGTTATCTTAACAGTTATACAAAGTTAGCCATATCAATTAGTTGATGAAACAAGGATAGGATTAGTGGGATGAAGCAGGTAACGTTCTAACAAAATACTAATAACTTAAAAAAGTAACATGCTCGTATTTGTCCCAACTCTATGATCAAGCTTTGTTGTTCTGCTTTAAAGTCCAATGGCAGTATATAATTGCTCCTCTTCATTGTTATAATGGGAGCACTTGACGTTCTTCCCTATGCCAAAGAGAACGTGTTTCTCATAGTCTCCATTAAGCTAACATCTTGACAATGGTCTCCTAGTTGGTGGTATGGGGGAGGTCACTCAAGTAGTTCTATACTAAATCAGTGGAAAGTCAGAGCTATTTGGTGATTAAGGAAGAACTTGTTTGTACCTGGTATGTGTTGGTGTCGTAAGATAAGGAAGTTTTCTAATCTTATGCGTGATGATCATGATTTAGAATTCTGCTCGAGCCGTTAGAGAGCATATAGGTCTTGACATTTTATGTTCCCAAGACAAAAATAATAGATAATTATACAAGTATTATAAATCTTAAATATGTTTTAAAAGTTAAATTTAAAAATAAAAAACTCGCAATCACATTAAACAAAACTTAAATTTGTTCTTAGTCCCTCAATTTTAAAAAATATTTTTTAGTCTTTTCCTATAGTAAAAATTCACCACATATTATGCATTCAAACATGCAAAAATTAATAAAGAGGTACTGTAAAACAGTATTTTTCAACATTGATTGACTAAAAAAAATAAATTTAAATATAAGGGACCAAAAAAACTGTGATTCAAATTTAAAGTAACAAAAAAATATTTAAGTCTATTATAAAATATAAACACATGTTCCATAAAAAATAGATATATAATTTTATTAAAATAATATATTTTATTTCATCAAAAAAATAATATACTAAAAAATACAAACAAATACAAAATATTACACGTGATTGGACTTTGATTTTAAGATTTTTTTTTAATATTAATGTTTACATAAGTTGAAATTAACAATTGGAAGGCTTTTGAAAAGCTAACAATATTAAGTTATTACCAAAGAAATTAAAAGCCTTTTTTACTCATATTAAATTTATTTTGGGCCATGATTGGGCCCTTTAGTCATGACCCATGAGGCCTAGTGTTATCTCCCCACCAAACAACCCTTCGGTCCGGTTGTAAGGTTTCTCATAAATTTGTCTTTGTTTTCAGAAGTAATAAATTTAAATTTATGATCTCATAAAGTTAGGTTAGGTTTTTTGTATTCTAATTTAATTTATCATTTAGTTATCGGCAAAGAGTGAAAATAAACCTTCTTTAGAACGGTGGGTGAAGGGATTTTCTTATAAGCTTTAACTCTGCAGTAGTTTGTATTAATGCATCACATTAATTTATAGAAGCATCGTACACTTCATTTATATCCATCAAAATCTATTTCAAAATAACAACAATGAAATCTATCTAACTTAATTGAAAAGAGGAAATATAAAAAAAAAAATGGAAGAAAAAGTTAAAAGCACCGATGAATGCAAAGGTTTATATCTAGTTTGAACTAAAATCACTAATTGTTTCATCATGTAGATTGCTATCATTTAGGAAGGGAAGGGGGTATATGTTTGGGGGGAGAGAAGCATGGGTTGTTGATAGAATAAACATAAAATGTATAATTGAAGCTCTTATCGTTATCCTTCAACTTGTTTTTTTGGTTGATAAATTCACTTTTTTATTTTTTATGGATAAGAAGAAATCATATTGATATATGGAGTACTAGGTAACAACTCCCTGGATTGGATTGAATGACCAATGCACGAAAGAGTATTCAAAATCCAAATCTGCAGACTTCAACCAACACCAATTATAATATTATAATATATATATATATATATATATATATATATATATATATATATAGGATATGCTGATTAACACGTTTGACAATCAAAATCAACCCCTCTGAACACAGTTGTTCCTAGACGACCTCCAAATACACCATATTATGACAACTCACACAATCACCCAACGTTCCCTTTTTAAGTAATGCTGGCAGAAATGATTGCACAAGTATTCTCATGCACCTGCAACAAGAAGTCTCGATCTGACTATATATATCATATACTGCTATCCCACCAATGCACCCCATCCACCCCCAATTTGAAGCTCCTAATTAATAATGTTACCGCTCAACTTATACTTAACAATCATGGTAAAGAGGGGACATGGGGTTAAACAAGTTGCAATTCACAACACAAATTCTAATATCATCCTTTGACTTATGATTGGTGTTAACTGCTAAGGAAGGGATTGTACTAGTTTCAAACGAAAAGAGAGGGCATTGATATATAGAGTTGTTGGCTTGCCGTACGTTATTGTTCTTAAACACATTCAGAATAGGCCGAGTAAATATTAACCCATAAGCCATAAGTAATATTATGTGATTGACCTGTCAAATTTTGATTAAGAGGTACAGGGAAAACATAAAGAAGAGATGACTAATGAATCCTTAAATATAGGATTAATTTCCTCTTAAACTTTTGATAACATTGCCCTAGCTTAGGGGATGGTATTCAATCCTTTATAAATTATGTGTATAATATATACTTATTTCTGTTCTTAATATGAATAAAAAGGAATGACCCGTTTGGTCATTAAGATAAGAAAAGTAAGATAGGACTGTAGGATCATTTATGACAAAAAAAAAAAAAAAAATTAGCAGTTGTATATGCCGTCGTTAAAACCTTTACCAACAATTTACTTATGATCAACACATATTCCTCATAGTAAAAGTATTATTGGCAATCATAACAAGTGTCAATATTAAAGACCTATTTAAACCAAGAACAGTAGGTGACAATTCTGGCAACAATTTTAATGGCCATAAAAGTGAAGTTTATACAACTTATTACACCCATTTACAGTCCTTCAGTTGTTGCTGGTAAAAGTTTAAGAAGAATTATGACTGCAGCAACTATAGCTATATAGTAAACTAAGTTTTTTTTAAAAAAAAAATCAGGTTTATTTGTTTTCTAATTAAGATAGTATAAAGTATTTGATTAATGTCAATATTAATGGCATTAATAATTGCTTCTACAAAATTAGTAACAAACAAATGTTCTAAATAAATTATACTAAAAAGAAAAAGATAATATATTTCATAAAATTCCAAACCAGTAAGTAACTAAAAAAACTCCACCAGAAAAATATTGTATTAATTAAGTATCAACCATTAAGTTCATGAATATTATGAAGAAAAGATACGTCATTTATTGGAATAATGGTCATACTACAAAACATAGTTTATAAACTTCAACTCTCAATCATGACATAGTCTTCCGCAATTAGCTTCGTGTTGATCATAGTGTATGACTTGAAACAATAAAATAAAAATATATATTATTTTTAAAGTAATATCCAACAAGAATAGATGTTGGGAGAGCAATATATAATCTTGATATAATCACAAACCAAATAAAATACTAAATTATTATCAAAGCCAAATCTTTAAACTTTCAATTCTAAAGAGGTGTCTCGTTTAGTCTCTTATAATCCTTAAGAAAAATAACTTCTTTATAGCTACAAAAGCAAATGATGACAACTATACCACTTTTCATTTCAAGGAAATATAAAAACAACAGGTAGCATATATTATTATGTTGAGTCACTAAAGAAAGCACCAAAATCAAATAGAAAGACGTTATCTATCTTTGCATATATAGCCATTCACCACAAGCAAAGGATAGAAATTAAGTATGCAACGATGGGTACAAACTAATTACAACCATTTAACACCATGAGATAAATACGAATTCCCTATAAGATCCTAACTCAAATTGGCTAAAATACACTTGACCATCACTTAACATCCCCATCTCACAAATAAATTAATCCACCTTCACAAAAGCATGGAAATGAAGGTAATTATTTAAGTTCATTTATAACTTCTTCTTTTTTTAAATCAGCAAAAAATTTATATATTATGGATACCAGAGATACCATACTTCATTTATAACTTGTAGTAATTGAAGTTTAATTTTTTTTTTAAAAAAAAAACATTTAAAATAAGTTAAGAGTGGCGGTTTCTTTGTGTTGTTCTCCCAAGTCCATCATCAAGCTTTTATATAAAGCATATACTATTGAACACTAAACCTAACTTTAGGAGAGCGAAATAAAAAGATCTTTTATTCAATATATACCAATCTAAGAAAAAAAATTGTTGAAATAAGATGAGTTGAAGATCAGCAGCATACAGCAGAGTTATTAAGTTTCTCAACCACCAAAATCATATCCAGAATAACATTTATTTACATTTATTTTCCTTAAGCTTGTGCAATTGTCAAGTGACTCAAGTAGTCATTCAAGATAAAGGAATAACAGCAGCCCACGACCTTAGCACCTAAAGAATATAACAAACAACTATAGACATTAAAAGAGAAGGAATATCAATAAAAAAAACCAGTATGCAACTATTATTAAGTATTAATTTGGAACTTGGCAGTGATTTTGAATTGAAGTTGAAGCATTGGCTTAAAAGCTCAGTTAAACATTCAATTATTCAATCAAGTAAACTAATGTAGATCTGTACTATTGAAGCAGTTGAAGAGTGGTAGTTTAAAGCACTACAACCTCCCTGTACCAATGCATCATATAGCTTATGTAAATTAAGTCTGATGTTTTCTTAACTTGCCCTTGAAAGTTTCTCTTTTTGCAAGTTTCATTAGGAAAATAACTTTTGCATTGTTTTTCTTTGTATACAATGGTGGCAACAAGGTTAAAACTTAAGACCCTGTACAGATTATCCAAATTCTTACTACTTACTAGGCCAACAATAGTGATTTTTACTTTGACATGCAAGCTGATTCTTAAACATATTTACAGCCAAAAGTTTTAATTTGTTCCGAGGCCTTTCACTTTTATCTAGAAATCTTATCACTTTCATTCAGTACATTCTGCTTTTTTTGTATATAGGCAACTGGATGCAAAAAAATTCATTCCCTTGTCATATCAGATTTGACTTCTTATATCACTGAACCAAAAACTGCACTATTGAGACATAGAAAAGGCTGCTATTAAATGAGAACTAGGCATGTGTGCCAGTGTGCCACTTCCATAAGGACATTTATGTTATAATAATCACACAACACATATTTTTACTAAGTTATCAAATCATTGAAATGCATAAATGTTACCATATAATATCTTTTTTAACTTTCAATATAGAAACACTATCATAGTTATTGAGCATTTGATGATATGGCCTGGAAAGACCATGAAGGGCACTAATTAAATATTGCATAGACCATTTGAGACATAGGCATTACAAAACAAGTTTTGTTATAGAGTAGTGAAAGTTCCAAAACATAAAAGCAAATTACTATATTCTCAAAATATTTGAAAGTTATTTTGAAAGATTTGAAAATGATATCAGCTGCAACCATTCAACTACAGAATGCAATCTTACAATAGATATAAGCTTGTGTAAACTGTGTTTCATAGGTGATACTCAAATTTAAATAAAAATCGAAGTAAGAAAAGTATATATATATATATATATATATATATATATATATAATAAACAAAGAAAAAATATGGGAAAAGGAAAAGAGAGGCAGAGATTAGTAAGTTACTGAGAAATTTGTTGCACGCTAATCATTTTGAAGAGAAACCCTAGGCTAAGCATAGTGAAGAGATTCCAAGCTTGTTGTTGTGAAGAGAAATCCTTTGACAGAGCGTGTAGGTGGAGACACGTTGATTCCAGCAAAATACAGAAACCATAAGCAAAGTGAGACTATATAGGTGAAAGTGATGACAGCAAACATATGACTGAGAAGGGAAATTCACAAATTGGGGAGGAGTTTCTGCTATTAATAATGGAAGTGCGATGGAATTAGGGCAAAGGCTGATTGTTATACTCGATTTAGGGCAAAGGACGATGATGAATTTGGGAAAAATCAGAGAGAAGGCAAAGGTTGTGCTAATGTTAAAGAAAACGAAAGAAACTGGAAATTGGAGGAAGACGCACTTTGGAGGAGGGTCTCCTGTAGGGTTATTGATTAGAAACAATTGGAAATAATATTCATTATAAAACTACAATTTTCATTAGCCACATTAATAAGTTTAGGATAGAGAAGGAAATACAATCAATTAATGTATTGTCGATGATTGTCATTATCGACAAATAATAGTATCCCCAAAAAAAAAAATATATATATATATATATAAAAAAATAGCAGTTAAGTTTTAAAGGATTGAATTAAAATTGTTTTGATAACAGATTTATTATTTCGTAATTCGTAGGAACAAATTCCACACTAATTGAGATAAAACGATGTGAAAAGAAAAGATAATTAAAAACAAATATTGATTTTAAAATTTAAAATATATCAAATTTGATTGAACAACCTTTATTTGAAATTACAAAAATTAATGCTCAATTTTGTGCCAAAGTAAAGGGGATCGCCTTAAATATAATTGCATTATTACCCCAACATAATGCATATTAGTCTCTTATATTCTCACATGGGTGACTGTTTTAGGGAAGAGGAAAGCTAGAAGGGTGAGACATGTTTTCTGGTATGTCGCCTGCTGGAGTATTTGGAATATGCGTAATAAGATCCCTAGGGCTGCTTGGATCAAATTAAAGCCTTCTCTTGGCAATTAATGGATTCTGTATAAAAGAGGAATGATGAAGCCGAGCCTCTTTTTCTCATCTTGGCTACAATATATATTTGTTTCCCTTCCTTCTGTTTTGGATGTTCTTTGGAATAGGCACTTATTCTTTTTTCATATAGGATTTCTCTGTACACCTTGTGCAGGTCTTCTGTAATCCTTTTTTTTAATACAATACATATTATCTTTGCCTTCCAAAAAATAAAATAAAATAAAATGGCTTCCTAATTAACAAACAACATTTTTCTTTTGGTAAAGTGACTTATATAGATCACCAAAAGTGTAGAATCGTTTTTGGCTTCAAGGGTATACGTATAACTCATCTCTTATATATTAATCAGCTTAACTCCATGTCATCATTTTATGAAGTTAAATAATTAATAGAAAATAACCTCTAAATATAGAAAATTGCCCTAATTATATATCTTTTTTTATAAAATAAATTTGGTTTAAATGTATGGAAAAAACCGATGAGTCATGGGATCAAATCCCTTAGCATCCCTTTCTAATTAAATTTATCAGACATATAACTCAAAGTAAGCTGACTAATTAAGTGGTATATCCTAAACTTAAGATTATTTATTAATTAATTAAAGAGGATCTGTAATCCTGTTTCAGAAAAAATAAAAGAGGATTTGTAATCTCTATATATATATCCTAAACAAACATTTAATTTCACAAAACCAACGATTTTAGTGAAAGCCTCTAAAGAAATCATACATGTTTTGTTCTAGTGAATCCAAATTAAAGAACGAGTTAAATCGATCGGTGTTTCTTGTTTCCAAATATATAAATTCCATCAACGAATACCTCTAGATTACTTATACTGATTCATCGCTCCATCGATTAATTAGAATTTGCCTAACATGCAGTACTAGGCACAGTTCATATATCTAACTAAAGCGAAATCAAAACTAGATCTGCAAAGTGCTGAAACCAAATTACAAGAGTAGCTTTATTTACTCGATAATTTTTACACTGATTTAACATGCTAAATGCATGTCTATAACACTTGATGGCATACTAACACTCATTTTCATTTGCTACGCTACTCTGCACCGAGCTTCTTAATTTGCCTTGCGCTTCCTGCTGCCTCCATTGTCACCAGGACTTGCTTCCTTCGGGTTCTCATTTTTAACGTCCTCGGGCATCAATTTCTGCAAGAAACCATGAAAACAAACAAACGAAAACTCCTTATTAAAGGGGAAAATTAAAAAGCCAAAATTCATTCATCTCATCACAATTTTTTTATTTAAAAAAAATGTTATTCATCATAACACTTACTATAATGTCAGTAGAAGCATTCTCCTCGATAACCTAAATATATAAATAATATCTCAAAATGAGTCCAAACAAATAGATAGATAGATAAATAAATCAAACTCAAAAGTACTTACGGTAAGAACCTGGGAAAACTCCTCCTCGAAGACTATGTGAGTGATATCCTATAAAATTATCCACATATGATGCATGTAATTACATAAAATTCATAAGGGAACAATTAATATTTGTTGATATAAAAAATAAGCCAACAACAATTTTTTTAAGAAAAAATTGGAAAATTGAAACATGCAATTAGCTTATGCATCATCTAACTACCAGTGCGGCACGAGTCTCTTGGATGATGGTAGTTGGAGGAAGAGGAGGATAATTCCGCCTTTGAAGTGGAGGAGGAGGGGGGCCAGCCCGGTCAGGGGCCTGGTTGTTGTTGTCATTGCATGCCATATAATAATGGAGTATAATAGCTACTTGAAAGTGGTGTTAGAGTGAATGCTTCTTTGCCTATTTATTAGAAATGCGTGCATGAGATTGAGAACTATAAAGATGGTAATAAAAGTTTGAGTGTATTAGAATGAATGCTTCTTTGTCTATTTATTAAAAATGCGTGCATGAGATTGAGAACCATAAATATAGTAATAAAAAGTTTGAATTGTTTACAATAAAAGAATTCTTTACCATGAAAAAAGGAAAAAAGAATTGATAAGAATAAATATCCACCCCAAGTATACGGTGGAAAAGTGTATGTAAGAAAAGGATAGAAAGCAGAAAAAAAAAACAAGAAATATAATACTTAAGTGATTTAATGAAAAAGAAATAAGAGATAAAAAAGTGAAAATAAATATATAAATGTTATTACTCAAGTAATAAATATAAGAGAAAAATAGTATGCACCAACAATCTACAAATTTTACACAATCATTTAATTACAATTTTTTTTATTATTATTATTAATTTATTAATTTTAAAATAATTACTTTAAAATAATTCAAACAATCATTAGTGATTTATGTTTAGATTATAATATTAATGTATAGGCATTAAATTATAAAAATTGGAATGTAAAAAAAAATAAATTTGTATGAGACCATAAATACAATTTTATAACTTTTAAATAAAGAAAAAAAAATGTTAACACGTGTTATATTTTTTCGGTGAATGCTACTTTATTAACAATACAAGACTTGGAAACTTCTTGAAAAACTCGTACAACTGATATCAGCTTAAATGTTAATTATGAGTTTGGTTGTCAATATAAAAGAGATAAAGAGAAAAATTTAAAATTATGGGCCGGGTGAATTACACATACTTTTTTTTACTTTAATATAAATATATATTTTTCATAATTCTCTTCTATTTTTCTCTATACAACCAAACTTACCTAAATGGAAGAGCAACATCAAAATTAATTAATCTTGTTACTTATTTTATTTCTTTTTTCTTTCATCATTTATATAATTATTATATTTACAATATTTTTCCTCTTTTTTATTCCTCTTATGTCAAATGTCCATATCCTCAATATTGATAGCATCTTATTATGTTCTTCAACTTTTTAATGTTTGCGTCAATTTTATTATTACATTATGTATATATTTAAATATTTCTTCTATCAACACCTCTCCCTTTCCTCCATACATATTTTTCCTAATTTCCTTCCCTTGAAAGCATCCATTCTGAAACAATCAACGCAATTTTAGTTCAAACTAGTTATAAACCTCTCATGTATTGCTGTTTTTTACTTTTCTTTTTTATTTTTTATATTTCTCATTTTCGAATAAGTTAGATAGATTCAGTGGCACATTCACTCATTGGGATGTGGGAACAATTGTCCCCACAAAGTAAATTTTTTTACTGGAATATATTGAATAAATATTTTTTTTTCTCCATAAGAAAATAGATCTTGTCTCATTTTTTTATTTTTTACTAGAATACATTGGCAGAAAACCCTAACCAAGAAACTGTCATCCCATCGTGGCGCCCCAATTGGAAGCTCCTAATTAATAATGTTACCTCTCAACTTATACTTAACACTATCATGGTAGAGGGGTACATGCATGGGTTAAACAAATGGTGCCATAAGTTCAGTTTTCAGTTTATAGCAAAATATCATAACAACAAACCCGACATTACATCAGAACATATCAAAACCCCAACCTGATTCTCAAAAATTCACCTAAAGCTTTCCACAGAACCAAGTTAACACACTATAGCAAAAGGAGGATCAAACATAGATTGACACACATATACTCATTTCTGTTCTTAATATAATAAACAGGAATAGCCTGTTTGGTCATTAAGACAAGAAAAGTAATGACCATGATTAACTTGTGAATTGTGATTATCAGTAATACATATTCAGCAAAGTAAAAATATTAATATTGGCAATCATAACAAGTGCCAATAAAGGCCCTATTTAAACCAAGAACATTCAGTGACAATTCCGGAAGCAATTTTAATACCCATCAAAAGTGAATTTTAGACAACCTATTACACCTGTTTACAGTCCTTTAATTGTGGCTGGTATAAGTTTCAGAAGACTTATAACAGGAACAACTATTGCTAGTAAAATTTAGGGGTTTTTTTTAATCAGGTTTATTTGCTTTCTAAGATATAAAATATTTTATTAACGTCAATATAAATTGCAGTAACATTTACTTCTAAAAGATTAATAGCATACAAATCTTCTAAATAAATCATACTAACAGAAAAAGACATTTCATAAAATTCACAACCAGAAAGTAACAAAAAAAAAAGTCACAGCCAGAAAAAATAATATTTATCAAGTATCAACCATTAATTCATGAGTATTACTATTATGAGGAAAAGATAAAAACTAAGTCATTTAGATTTAATAATTAATGTCATTAATTCAAGTCTGACAACTATTGTAATCATGGTCATATTACAAAACATAGTTTATAAACTTCAACTCTCAATCGTAATGTAGTGTTTTTTAATCAGCAAATAATATTATATATAATAAAGGGTACCAGAAGTACCAGGAGAAAGTTACAACAGTCAGCATAACAGATAGCCATGGACATGGTTGGTTGCCATGTATTTACCCCCTAACAGTGGAGTAAATATCACATAACCAACCTGCTAAACACCCAGCTTTTTATAGAAATCAATCCTATCATTCACTAAAACCACCCAATATCTGCCTAATGGCTAATCCCCTCCCATTATCTCATTTAATTCAGCCCTTCATCTACACAAAATTCACAGAAAGCATACACAGGACAGGACCCTCACTCAATCATAATGTGGTGTTCCACAATTAGCTTTGTGATGATCAGAGTGTATGACTTGAAACAATAAAATAAAATATATGTTCAAAGAGCATTATATATAACCATGATATAATCACAATCCAAATAAAATACTAAATTATTATAATTATAAAATCTTTAAAATTTCAATGTTAAAGAGGTGTCTAGCTAAGTCTTTATAATCCTTGAGAATAATAACTTGTCTGTAGCTGCAGAAGCAATGGTGACAACTAAATCTCCTTGAGAATAATAATAGAAAGAAACATTATATTAAAAAAAATAGTATATTATTATATTGAGTCATAAAAGAGAGCACCAAAATCAAAGAGGAAATGTTATCTATCTTTACATATATAGCCATTTTTTTTTATAAGACAAAATTTGTTATATGGTGGAGTACAAGTATCCTTGTCCATTACATTCTTGTGTATTCCAAAATCAGTGATCTCCACTCATTAAAATGGCATGGGTGTATTTTCCAACCTATAAAATGCATATATATATATATATATGTGTGTGTGTGTGTGTGTGTGTGTGTGTGTGTGTAGCTTTTTACCACAAGCAAAGGTTAGAAATTATGCAACAACGGATACAAACTATAAACACCCATGAACATCATGAGATAAGTACAAATCTTTTATAAGATTCTAATTCAAATTGGCTAAAATACAGTTGACCATCACATACCACCCCCAGCTCACTAATAAATCTACACTCACATGCAGAAACATGGAAATGGAAATGAAGGTAATATTTATTTAAGTTCATTTATAACTGGTAGCAATTAAACTTTAAAAACATTAATATGAGTAAGCAGTGGGGGCATTGCTTTGTGTTGTGCTCCCAAATCCATTATCCACCTTTTATATAAACCATATAAATATATAATATTGAACACTAAAACTAAATTTATGACAGCCAAATCAAAGATATTTTATTCAGTACTAATCTAACAAAAAAAGTCTTGAAATAAAATGAGTTGAAGATCAGCAGTACAACAGCAATGTTATTAAATTAAGTTTTTCAATTCCCAAAATCATATTTATGTACATCTACTTCCTTAAGCTTGTGCACTGTCAATTCAAATAGGCATTCAAAATGAATGAATTGAATTAACAATCCACCTCCCCTTCCACACCTTGCTCCTTGAGAATATGACCAAAACCATAGACATTAACAGGGAATGAATATGAATTAAACACGAGTGTGCAACGATAATTAAGAATTGATTTGGAAATGATTTTGAATTGAAGTATTGACTTAGAAGCTCAGTTAAATATTCAATCCAATCAAGCAAACGAAAGAAGATTTATTTTTATCAGAAAAAGATATATTACGAAAGAGGGTAAAGGGTACCTAACCCTTACAAATAAAACCCTCAACCTAAAAGTTTTCAATTCATGAGTATATACCAAACCTAATACACAAGCAGTTAAAAAAGCTATTAGTTGTACTATGCTTGTAGCTATTACAGTATAACTAATATCCCCCCTCCTCTTCAAAAAAAATAAACAAAAAGCTGCACCGATTTTGACTCAACTACTAACACATAGTGCCCCCACAAACCCACTTACCTGAACTATACCAATATCACAGCAAACAAATATATTAGTAATAGCGAACCAATTGAAGAGTAGTTTCAAGTACCACACTCCATGTATCGAGGCATCATATAGCTTATGTAAGGTATGATGTCTCTTTATGAAATTTGTTTTCCAAAATTGTCCTTGAAAAATTCTCTTTGCAATTGCAAGCTTCAATAGAAAAATAACTTAATTTGACAGGATTAATTCTTGAACCTGTTTAGCAAAATCTTTGTTCCTATGGGCCTTTCACATTTATCTAGAAATCTTTATCACTTCCATTCAGTACATTGTGCTTTTTGTATGGGCAACTGGATGCAAAAACTCCATTCCCTTGTCATCTCGGATTTGACTTCGTATTCCACTCAACCATAATTGCACTGCCGAGACATAGAAAAGGCTGTTATATATTAAATAATTAAGAACTATGCCTCTGTGACTCTGTGTGTCACCTCCATAAAGACACTTAAGTTTATAATAATCATACAATGCATTTGTACATTATTATTAAATCATTAAAATATCTAAATTTTGCCATAATATAATTTCTAGGAAGATATAAAAACACTACCATATATAGTCATTGTCATAGACTTTGATATGGCCATGAAAGAACCCCGTGAAGGGCAATAATTGCACAGACCATTTGAGACATATGCGTGCATTCCACATCATGTGTGATATAGACTAGTGGAAGTTCCTAAACATAGTATATTTTAAAAACAAAAAAAATACGAAAAAGGTAGCTCCTATCCCTTAAAATATTTGAAAATGATATCAGCAACCATTCAACAGAAGATAAGTTTAGCGATAGACATAAGCTAGTATAAACTGCGTTGCAAAGGTGATACTCAAATTTTACACATGTTTAAGTAAATTTATTTAGAAATACTCCTAAAAAAGAAAATTTAAAAAATGAAATATTTTTTTATAAATTAAAATTAGTTTATGTATAAATTAAAATTCATTTTTAGAGATATTTATATGATAAAACTTCTACAAAATTATTTATGCATAAGTTAATTTTAGTTAACAAAAAATTTTATTTTTTCGTATTTTCTTTTCCTGAAAATCCTTCCAAAACAATTTATCCAAACATGTCTTATATAAAATTTGAACTCAGAAAATTATCAGAGCAAACATACGTCAAATGGGAAAAAATGCAAAGAGAGTAATTTTTTAAAAAGGACAAAGACAAGACTTTATATATTAAAGAAGGATTTACATCATTCCTGTACAAGCTGTACAGTACTATACCAAAAAAAAAAAAATCCAAAGAATAGGGATGAAAAAAATAAATTAAATCCCTGGACAAACGAAAACAAAAGAGATTGGTCGAGTATATAAGCTTGAGAAGAAAATACCAGATTTAAGGCATTTTTTGTATGATACCCTAGACCTGGTAGTGGCCTTTGTATTTGCTAGAAAGAACTCCCAAAAACACTCTGCTACTTCACTAGGCTAAGAGTAGTGAAGAGAAACCCTAGCGTCAAATGGGAAAACTATCAGAGCCAACCAATAACGTCAAATGGGAAAAAAAATGCAAGGAGAGAGATTCATAAATTACTGAGAAATCTGTGGCACGCTAGTCGGTGTGTTGAGAAAACCTAGGCTAAGCGTAGCGAAGAGAAACCCTAGCGTCAAATGGGAAATTATCACAGCAAACCAAATGGGGAAAAATGCAAAGAGAGAAAGATTAGTAAATTACTGAGAAATCTGTGGCACGCTAGTCGCTGTAGAGAAAAACCCTAGGCTAAGAGTAGTGAAGAGATCCTTGGCAGAGCGTGTAGGTACATGGAGCCACGGTGATTCTAGCAAAATACAGAAACCATAGGCACAATGATACTAGGTGAAAATGATGAAAAAGGTGAAATTCTATGGTATAACAGACAATGCAAACATGACTGAGAACTGAGATTCGCAAATTGGGAAGGGAAGGAGTTTCTGCTATTGAGAGTGGCAGTGGGATGGAATTGGGGCAAAGGCTAATTGTTGTGCTCCATTTAGGGCACAGGTGGACGATATGATGAATTGAGGAATCAGAGGGAAGCGAAACGCTGTGCTATTAAAGAAGGAATTGGATAAGAGGGAGATGCATTTTGGAGGAGGGTCCCCTAGGGTTATCAGAAACAATTGAAAAGAATTGTCATTATAAACTACAATTTTACTAATACTTAGCCGCAATAACTTTAGGATAGAAAAGGAAATACGAACAAATTAGTTTATACTGTGGCTAAATAGTTGTCATTAAATGCAACTATTTATTATTTGGTGAAATAATACTTTAATTTATTATTTGGTGAAATAATTAATAAAATATAATAACTAAATTTATCCTTTTTACTTATCCTATCTTATTTACTGATTCAAAAATTATCCTAAGAGTTAGATTTAGAAATAAATAATTGTCATTTAGCTTCACACACAAAGGATATGAATGAAAGCCTTTAAAGAAATCATATACATTACCAGAGATGGTTTTTTTCTAGTTTTTGTGTGTGTGTGTGAATAGAGATGCTTTTGTTCTAGTGAATCGAAAGAATGAATTAAATTGATATTTATTGTTTCCAAATATATAAATTCCAAAAAAAAACACTTCACTGATTAAGCTTATAATTTATTTAAATTATCAATTATTAATACTGGATTCATCACTCCATCAATTAGAATTTTCCTTACAGGCAATTCATAAATTTAAAACGAAATAAAAAAAAAACAAAGAAAAAACTAGATCGGCAAAGTCTTAAATCAAACAAGAGTATTCTTGTCTGTTATTGTTGGCAGATGCACCCAAGCATCTCAAACTGCCTTCTGCTTCCTGCAGACTCCATCAATCATCATCATTAGGACTTGCTTCCTTCGGGTTCGCATTTTTGTCTTCTGCAGGCTTCTCTTCCTGCAAGAAACATGAAACAAATTAAACACCCCCTAAATCCCTTACTAAAGGGGAAAAATTCCCAAAATTCATAAATCTCCTTACAAAGTTAACAAAAAAAATGTTATTCATCAGAACACTTACAGTAAAAGCATTGGGAGCATTTTCCTCTGTAGCAACCTACACGTATAAATAAATATCTCAAAATGAGTTATGAAAATAATAGATAGATAAATAGAACAAAATCAAAACTTACAACAACAACTGGAAAAGAAAACTCTTCTTCAAACTCCATCTCCATGACATCCTATACGAATGGATTAATACGAAATTAGTACAAAGAAGTGTATGTATATATATATATATATATATATATATATATATATATACATGAATTACTCAAATGTGATGCATGTAATATCTAAAAATTAAGAAACGAACAACAAATTGGAAAATTCAAACATGCAATAAGCTTATGCATCTACCATTTCGGGACTAGTCTCTTCAATGTTAGGAGTGGGAGGAGGAGTAGGGGGGAAATTCTCCATTTCAGCTGGAGGAGGAGGTTGGTTGGAGTTGCAATTGCATGCCATGATAATGGAGTATAATAGCTACTTGCAAGTGGTGTGAGTTGCAAAAATGAGTGTTTGCCTATTTATTAATAGAAATGCATGAGAGAACCATAAAGATAATAATAAAAAGTTTGAATAGTTTTTTTTCAGAGTTAGAGGTCACAAGCATCTCTCAACTCACAGTATTAAAGACTAATTTTGTTTATGATTGTTAATTATTCAAGCAAATTTTGTACACCATGAGAATATTTAAACACAGATTTTTTGCTAAATAGTAGTTTTTTTTACATAGGAAGGCAATTGAATCTTACACTATTGCGTCAATTTTTTGGATTAAAAGTTTGAATAGTTTAAAATAAAAGATTTCTTAAACATGAAAAGAGGAAAAAAGAAATGATAAAAATAATACCAACCCCAAATTTACGGTGGAAAAAGTATAAGAAAAAATAGAAAGAAAAAAAAAGTTTAAAAATATAATAAGTGGTTAAATTTTTTTAATCAATTAATAAGTGATTACATGAAAAATAAATAAGTGGTAAAAAGGTGAAAAATGAATATAAATATTTTTTTTGAAGAAAAATATATAAATGTTATTACTCAAGTAATAAATGTAATACTTAATGTGAATACAAAAAAGTATTAAAAAAAGAAGAAGAAGAAAGTGTGAAAAAAAATTATATAGATAATAAATAGAAATTTATAAATTTTGAATAAAATAAATAAATAATTGCTAACATGATGCTACACCGAGCGCGTGGGTCAATTAATATGTGATTATTTCATTTTAATTAAAATTCTCAAATTTAAATCTTGAATATACAATTATATAAAATATTCAAAATAAAGAGTTTACCACTCAAGATAATCTTACGTAACTTAAACATAACTGTTTTTGGTAAAAATGCATGTGTTCTTGAAAGAAAAGAAGAAAAAAAACATTTTTTAGGTGAAAGCTACTTTATTTAAAAGACCTAGGAAAGCTGGTACAACAAACAAGTGATGTCAGCCAGTAAAGCATTAGAAATAAATGCAGGAGCAACATCGAATTTCATTTAATTACTAGTTTGTATTTTATTTCTTTACTCTTTCCTCATTTATATCATTATTATATTAGTACTAAGGTCATCATCGGTTGAATTTTGTATATTATATGTTTCTCCTATCAACACCCCTCCCTTTTTCCCAAACATCTATTTTCTTTCCTTCATTTCCTTAATGATGGCAGCATTCCTCTTGAAACAATAAGTTGCTATGGTTCAAATCAAATATAGAGTCAGCTTGTGTAAGCTTAAAAAAAAATTAAAATAAATAATTTTCAAATAAACATTTTTTAAAGAAAAAAATAGAATTTGTTTATTAAAATAAGTAAAAAAAATGTTTTAAAAAACATAAACAATTTAAAAAAATATACTAAAGAACAGAAAATCATTTATTTTATTAAAATAACTATTTTTTTTCAACAAATGAATTTAAACAAACTAATCCATAAACGTGTGCATATATTAGCACTTTTAATTTTATCTTTCACTTTTTTAATTCTCTTTTTGAATAATTTAGTTCGATTTCATTATTGTTATTTTAAAGTAGATTTTGATGAATAAGATATGAAGTGTGTGATGCTTATACAAATTAATGTGATGCATTAATGCAAACTAATGTGAAATTGAACTAACAGGAGTGTTACAATGATATAAGTTCCAGATGTGTTCTCATGTAAGAGATGATTTATTTAATTAAAGAATTTGTGTTAGATTTTCTTAGTATATTAAATTATCTTGAGTCAGTCACATTCATACACCGCAAACATGATTAAACATGATTATTTTTTATTCAATGAATTAGAAAACATATGTGATATCTTACTCATAAAAAAATGCAAAGTTAAAACACCTACAGGATATATATAATTATATAGTAATTTTGTAACAATATTGTAATATTAGTGGGTCAAGGGATTTACTTGTAATAAATATCTGGTAATAAAAAAAATTAATGGATCAAGGGTACCTTTTTTTTGTTAAAGATATTATCACAAAAAATATATACTCCATGAAAGAATGCATGTGTTCATTCAAAGATTTTTTTTTTTCTCATTCAACACTGTAACTACTGCGTTTTAATTAGCTACACCTGTATTTTATATGTCACTATTGAACTATAATGCTTTTAAGGACGTACAACACATGTTAATTAATTTTTTGTATTTGTCATTAATTACCTTAATGATTTATATTTATTGGTTATTTCTTTATCAATATTTTTTTATTAATAATTACTTTATTAATATTTTATTTTAATTCTAAATCCCTTGGATATTATCTCACATGATGCAAAATAACAGAGTTATAGGACAACATGTTTTCATATAATAGTTTTTCGGCATAAAAGATGGATAGTCCTTGTTAAGGATTCTTCACACGATACCTCTTGGAAAAAAACTAGTAATATTTATTAAGCTCTATATTTTGCCAAAAAAAAATGACAATACTACTAAACATATTCACACCTAGGAAGCCTTCTACCTTACAAAATAAAAATAAAGAGGAGAATGTCATCTACAAAGAAAAAGTGAGAAATTACAAGACTGTTATGAGATAGCTTTAATTTGCAAGGCTCCATCTTCTCTATTGAATATTTTTGGAGACATCAAAGCAAGTTTCTCTATACAAATAACAAAAAATACGAGGACAAAAGGCTCCCCTCTTTGAGGCCTCATTTAGAAGCAAAAGAAAAGAAAGGAGTTTGTTCCCATACCAAAAAAGGGATAAAGATGGCAAGATAAAACAAAACAGGATTAGCTTGATAGTGTGATCCTAAAAACCAATATCCTTCAAGCAATGACGGAGAGACTAGTCAACTTTATGATAAGTCTTTTCTAGATAATTTTATAAATAATGTTTTTTTTAGTCTTTTTGTTAGTGCATCGAGTAGAGGACTTCCCAATTAAAGGATGATGACATTATCAAAAATACCTCTTCTAAAAACAAAATTGCTCTAAAGAGTCCCAATAATCTCATAAAGAAAAAAGTCAAAGTCTCCTGAGATAATGATATTGAAATACTATGTTAGATATTGTCGAATTGATCCGGTTTTGTCTCATATATTTCAAGCTTTGATCAGATCATATTCGAATTTAAACAAATCACCCAAATAAAGTTTTGGGTCGAATAAAAATTATGAACCCGTCCCAACCAATCATTTACTTTATTTAGACGCGAAATGATAAGATACATACAATTATTCATTTATATATAAGTTGATAAATAGTCTATTGCATCAAATTAACATTAGACAATCAGAAGAAGTCAAGCGGGAATTATGAGATTATTTATCAGAGATATCTCAGGGTGCTTTAGTTTTCCCCGGTGGCAACTGCTGCTAGAAGCTGCATTCCATTGTCATCAGCTGCTTCCTGAAATTAAACCATATTTAAACAATTAAAAATTCAACGACTGGTTTAATTGACTTGAAATTTATCCAATCAAAAGCGTTTTTTGTTTACTTATTGAAACACTTACCGAGGATTCTCCTTCAGGGTTTTGCTCGTTAATAGAAACACAAGCAGCAGCAGCCTACAATTTGTAGTATAACATAAGGAAACAAATTAATTATATTGATATCAAATTAAACTTAATCACAATTCATACCCTTACCGTTAAGATTTCCATCTTTTCATCATCTTGCCTGCTTATTGGTTCCCTGCTTAATGCCATTGATGAATTTATTTTAGTAAATATATGTTCATACTTAGTGTTCCAGAGAGAATTAAAAATGTTTATTATAACATTTAGTTCCACACACAAAAATATTCATGAATCCAAAGAAGAAGTTAAATCAGTGTTTCTTGTTTCCAAATGTAAAAATTGCATCACCAAATATCTCATAATTAAAGCTTATAATTTATTTAGATTACTAATACTTATTCATGATCACTCCATTTATTAGAATTTTTCTAACAGGCATCAATTCGATCGTATATCTAAAACGAAATCAAAACTAAATTAGCCAAAACAAGAGTAGATTGATTTAGTTACTGATTAATTTCGACTTATGCTAAATCCAGGTCCATAACACTAATTGATAAAGGAATATTAATATATATATATATATATATATATATATATATATCGACTTATGCTAAATCCAGGTCCATAACACTAATTGATAATGGAATATTTATATATATATATATGGTTGCACCCTATCTTATTCTTACTTTGCTTTCCGCTTCCTGCTGGCTCCAGTACTATTAGGACATGCTTTCTCCGGGTTCGAATTTTCAGATTCGGTGGGTTTCTCTTCCTGCAAGAACCATATTAAAACAAACACGATATATACATGAATTACTCAAATTAATGTGATGTGCATGTAATTACATATATAAAATTAAGAAGCGAATTAAACCACAAAATTCTATAAAAATGGAAAATTCAAACAATTAGCTTATGCATCTAGCTAGCTACCCTTGGGGGAGGGAGGGAACTCTTCCTTCCGAGAGGAGAAGGAGGAAGAGAGTATTTGCGCATAGACATGGTAATGGAGTATGATAGCTAGTTTCTTGCAATTGTGATGTGTTGAGGTAAATGCGAGTTTTCCTATTTATTAAAAAGACAAATTCGTGACGTGAGATCTCATAAAGATGGTAATAAAAAGTTCAAATAGTCCAAAAAAAATTGTAAAAAGAAGTATTTTTTTGGTATTTAAAATAAAAAGAAGTATAATATTTAGGATATGAAAAAATATATTTAATTGTCAGGCCTCTTTTAATTATATTTATTAATTGTTTCTCTTTCATTATTAAAAAATACAAATGTTTTATTATATACTTATTAATTTTTTTTCTTTGTATCTTTTTTCCTCAAATGTAACCATATTGATAATATTGTAATGTTCTATAATTTTTCAGCATTTATATTAATACTTTGATCATCAACAAATAAATTTAATTTAATTGATTGAATAAAATATGTGAATTATTATAAATTTTAAAATACATATGGGTTACATTTTGTATATTTAATGTTTCTTCTAGCTACAACACTCTTCCCTGCCCCCCACCACCGACGGATCCATGTTCAAGGGAGGGTGGGCTAATGCATCCCCTAATTTTATGTATTTAAACTTTCTTATCAGTTCACATGTAAGAATAAGTACATGTACCATCTTATTTTAATAAAATGTACATATTTATCTTAAAATTTTATATTTTGTATATTTTATTTTCGTGTTTGAACCAAATTATCTCATATAATAATAATAATTATTAATTCTTTATTTTTTTAAATAAATTGCCCCCACTCACCCAGGATTCTAGATTCGTCACTGCCCCCCACCCCAATGTTTCTTCTATGAGGAGATAAACTGCAGACTTCATACCTTGACTGAAAAATAATGATAAAAAATCACCCATGGTACATCAATGATGAATTTTTCCTTATCATCTTTCGCATCAAATTCGACCATATAACAATCATTACCAACATCCATCAATTCAATCCGGATTTGAGTCTTCCATAATCTCATATGATGGTCCTTCTTGTAGTATAGCCAACTGACTTCCCAGCGATTTAACAATGAGAGCATCTTGTTGCAGTGCTCATAACTCTTAGAGCAAAAAAGGTTCAACTTTCAGTACTTTTGACAAAAGTGGGTTACCATCCTCAAAATCAACATGAACAAGTTTTGTGCAATATGATCGGTTTTTGGTCGTATTGGAGGAATTGTCTCTATCCAAGGATTTTGTCTCTGAATGATATTGGTGGTCTCGAATTTGATAGTTTCTCCAGGCATCACAGTGGAATAGTAGATCTTCTTGATTCCATAATTCTACCAAAACACTCTCACACATTTATTTCATTAATTTCATCTTGTGTATCTATAATATAAACTAAATAAAAGAAATTAAAGCTTAATAAAAGACAAATACAAAAACTAATGTGTGATAAAACTATAATTATGATAAAAGTTAGTAAGGGTGAGCATGAACCAACTTGGCCTGGTCCAAGATTAATTTTGACGAGGTATATTCTCTTAAAAGGTATCTGTTTATCGAACAATTATATTGTATATTAATAATAAATCTTTTCATTTAATAGATAATATTTATATAACATGATATTATATATATTTATAATGTATTATTTATATCAAAACATACATAGTTAAATATATGTTAGTTTTAAAAAAAAGTTTTATATAATACTTTCTTTTATAAAAGGATTTAATTATACATAATGTTAATGTTAAAATATTATGCTAGACAATCAGGTTAATCTACTGTTCTGTAAATTTTTTGTCTTGATCAAGTCATTTAAATAAATGACTCAAAGCCTTAAATAAAATTTCAAGTCAAATAAAGAAAACAATAAATCTGTCTTCACCTGTCATTTACTCACTTCTAAAAGTTGGTATATATGTTACACTAGTACTTAGCTGCGAAATTATAAGATACATATAATTATTTATTTATATATAAATTAATATAGATAGTCTATTACATCAAATCAAATACTACACGATCATCCGAACTCAAGCAGATAGAGCTAGTTATGAGATCGAATCAGGTATAGTTTTTTTTTTTCACCTCTTTCTTTCTCTGTTGGTTGAGTCAAATATAATTGATGTATCTCAACTACACGAGAATATTAATTAAGGACTCTTTGAAACATTATTTAATACAAATTGATTTTTTTTATTCGCAAAATCACTGTGATTCTTCATCAGGGGGTGTTGTTTTCTTTAATCCCGACAAGAAGACCCTTATTTTTTGATTCCCCCATCTTAAGTCCAGTGGCAGTGGCAGCTTCTTCTTCTTCAACTTCTTCTTCCTCAGCTTCTTCTTCTCCACCCTCTTCCTAATAATTCTAGTTGCAACTGTTGCCAGCAGTTCAATTCCATTGTCATTGTTATCTGTTTCGTCCCTCACATTTTTTTCATATCCAGCATTAGTCATCACTTCCTTTTCCTGAAACTATGTTTAAACAATTGAAAAAAAAAAATCATCAGCAACTGTTTTAACTTGAAGTTTCTCCAATTAATAATCAAAAGCGTTTAAATTTACTTGTTGAAACACTTACCGAGGATTCCCCTTCAGGATTTTGCTCGTTAATTAAAACACCAGCAGCAGCAATCTACGGATCATCAAGAACAAAGAAAGAAAAAAAAGTACCAATTTTTATACTATAATGAAAGAAATTATATATTAGTATCATATATACTTTATCACAATTCACAGCCTTACCCTTAACACTTCCAGCTTTTCTTCACCAATTGGTTCGGTTTGCATGAAATCGGGCTTTTGAAACCTTGCTGGTCGTCTGCTTAACACCATTGATGAATTTCTTGTTGTAAATGTTTATTATACTTAAAGTCTTTTAGTGATCAAGGGAGAAAATGTTAATAATAATGGTGATATATATAAAATGGAGAACTGTGTATCTGAGTTAGGATGGGGAAACCACGCATATATATTGGGCTAGCAGTTCATTTTGGAAAGAAACAATTGTAAGCAAATTTGGCATATAGCAGATCACTTTATTATCAGAGTGAAACCGTCCCTAGTGGAGTCTATACACATGAATAGCAGTTTCATAAGGGGGCCCAGGGTTCGTAAAATGTGAACGTTAGAGGTATACTATGTACTATGTAGCATGTAAAAATGCACCTTACTCCCAGCCTAATTATGTCATGTCATGGTAAAATAAAAATTAACACTTGATTTTAATACTATCGGTGGTGGAGTACATTTTCAGGAAAAAGTGATACTTTGTAATAAATATATAAGATAAGAAGTAATAAATGATATGATAATAAAAATATGAAAATATTATTATTTGAATAAAGCAAGTCTTTCTAGAACATTGATATTTTTTATTAGTTAAATGTATGTTTAAAAAGCAATTGAATTTAACTTCAATAGACTTTCAGATGAAAGCTATACATCATAGTTGCTTTGGCACTTTTATGTTCAACCAGGTTTCAACATAGTAATATATCCAAACACACCTTAAAAGGAGATTTCAAACAAGGGTGTGAAGCAGTGACGTGTAGAGCCTCGGAAAACACAGCACACATATATTGAAGTCAAAAGTAACCGTCATTCTTATATAGTGCTTTTTGGTGTGTACTACCTTGTCTTCTGAAATCCTTCTTTTGGGGCCCCTGGAATATAAGATAATTAACAACTGATAACTCTAAGCTTAACTGTTAAAACCTCCACTTAGTCAGACTAACCTGTACCTGCATGTAAGCATGTGCTGTTTGCTTATACCTAGCCATAAGCCAGGTCAGTCTCTTGAGAAAAATATTGGACTTTTGCAGGTCCACCAATTTCTAATATAATTAAAATATAATTAATTTGTGTATTCCAACACCATTTTACCTGCATGGAAGGATAAAGGATTACACTAATGTTTATGCAAGTCAAATTTCACCTCACCCGATGAAACAAACTTGAGCGTTTCCTGAGCTTATATGATTTGTCTGTTTTAGAAGTATTTAATTAATAATTTCCCTGGTACTTTCATCATAACAAAAGACAAAAAGTAACTACTCTTTCTACTTTTTTCTTTTTTATTATTAGGTTGCTTCAGTTAAAAGTAAGAAAATAATACTGTACTGATTTTTTTCAAGATTAAGTTTTTCTTTGATATTATAATTCATAATTCAAATAAGTTTTTATGTAAAATTGTGATTTTTTTATTAATTCTCTAGAAAATTGTATCTAATATTTACTTGAGTCTTTATTAATTTCTAACTTCAAAATCTCTTAGAATGTCTCTGCATAGAGAATTTTAACTTAAGAAAGTAATTGATCAAAGAATTTTAAAAAAATTAATTTAAAATCTATTGTTTGAATATTTTTATACGAAAAATTTAAATTTTTGAAATTTTAAATAATTAAAAATGTAAAATTTTAATTTTCTTCTAAATTGTGAGAAATTGAAATTTTATTTTTCTATAAAAGCTCCCACTACACCACACTAATCTACTCCGTCTACATCATTGACAAATACTCCAACCTCTGCTACTCCCACGGCATTCACCTCACATGTCTCTCCATGCATGAGGTTAAAAAAATTTGAAAATTAAGAAATTTAATTTTTTTTATCCAAACACAAAATTTTAAAAATTGAAGAAATTTAATTTATTTATCCAAACACAAAATTTTGAAAATGAAAGAATTTCAATTGAAGCATTTGAAATTCTTAAAATTTTAAATTCTTTAGAATTTTAAATTACCTTATTTAAACATACTCTTAAAGATAATGTGATTAGTAGATATTATTAGAAAGCAAATTTTTTCACTATAAGAAAAAACTTATATCAAAAGCTTATAACTCCATAAGAACTTAAGTTAATAATGCAGTAAAACAAAGGGATAACATGTTAGATACTAAATTCAAACAGAAAAAATTAATAAAAATACAAATAGACAAGAAAATTATGGAAGACCAGTAAATAAATACATATATATATATATTAAATTTTATTTAAGTCGCTATTTATTCTTCCTCCAAATTGTGTTATTAATGTATAGCATTAGTTGAAAAAATATTACCCAAAAAAAGTTACTTTGATCTCCTAATACATTACAAGTTTGAAATGCATGGTTTAAAAGGTAAAATATTGTCTCCAGCATTGTGCAATTGATAACAATATCGATTTAATTAATTTTGAGCCAAATTTGTAATAATTTTGGTGCAAGATCAAATGATAATGAACCAAAACTTATTTTTCATGTCATTTACAATTAAATATAAGAATACGACCAATACACTTTTTGTAAGAAGTAAAAATATCAATGTTTTTTATTTCTAATCTTGATATATTGATTTAGAAAATAACCTTACAAAAAGTGGGAAAAAAATTATGTTCTATGATTTTATCGAAAAATATCTTGACCAGTCTCCACCAAGAACGTGGTTGATCTCCATATAAGCACCACGTACGAGACAAGTTTTCACTTAATGGATAGAATAGCTACTTTCAACACAAATAATATGGAAACTCTCATATTTGACTTTGTATCAATGGTTATCGTCTTTAGGTCGCACTTTTCCCGCCACAGGGAGTAAGATCAAACTCAACACAAATACGAGCAAATCGCTCTCTCACCACCTTGACATTGCTACTATAAACTTTGATGGGTCTACCCATTACAGGTGCCATGGTTAGCTAGTAAAAATCTCTCGTCATAATAGACCAATTTTAAACATGGAAACCTAATCCAATTAAACCGTGATTTTTTCCACTTTTGTGTGGGGAGATGCAGATTTTGAATTTCATTCGGTTATTACCAAGTAATTATCGAACCTCATTCATGGGCTATCTTGAATCATCTTCTCCTACTCAAGTAGATTTGCCTTAACGATATAAAAGCCATTGTCAACATCCATAAAATTGAATCCTCCACTGAATTTCCAAATTTTAGACAACTTTTCTTTATACTACAGTCCAGAAAATTTTCCATGTAATTTGACAACAATGGTATCTTGCTACGGTTAACATAATTCTTGGAATAAGGTCATCCAAATGGACCTTTGGTAGTAGGTAGTTCCAATTATCATTTTCTATTTGAAATAAATTCTAAAGCAGTAATTTTTTGTATCCCTCATAAGTTAGGGTATTTATTTTCCGTATCCCTCATAATGAGACGGATAAAGCTGCTAGTGGTGCTGCTAACTCTTTCGTTTTTGAGGATGCCGTCCCCTCTAGACTATGTACCAATAGTTTCAGTTGTTGAATCTCTCGTGCAAGGTAGGTGTCATTTATATCTCAAGGTTTGCTTGGTATAAGCAATCCCTCCTTCACCATTGTAGAGAAAGATACATCTTTTGTCGCCATTGTTTAGCTAGTATAGCATATTCTTGATCTCTTACTTAAGTCCATGCATGAAGAAAAAAAATACACTCACATCATAATGATAAACGATTAAATTCAATGTTACAATCTTCACTCCACACCACCAAGCATGTGAATCATCTAACTTAAAGTAAAGTTGTTTAAACTTAATTAGTGATCTCGAATTTGAGACCTAGATATATGTAATTGGTTAAATACTCAAAGAAAAAAATTATCATCCACAATAATCCTACTGTTAACTCTTTGATTAGTACACCAATTCGTCCAAATAATAATTAAAACGATAAATCCGAGTGTCGAGTCCATAAGAACTTTGACTATACTCAAAGTTTGTATATTTTTAATTTTAAGTGAATAATGAATTAAATTAAATATTTGTCTAATATTTATGCGATAATATAAAATTTAACATAAATAAAAATAATTAAACATAACACATTAAAGAAATAGCTCACATGCATGTTACAATTAGCCTCCAAATTGGCTCCTTGCGCTGAGTAGATACTATCTCACTGAGCGTGTTGCTCCAATTCTTCAACATCTTTTAGATCTTCTATTGTGTCACTTTCTACCATAAGAAAAAAGAATCAAAATATTATTAAATTTACTAAATTTAGCATTCACTAGATAAAACTCAAAATGAGTTAAATTCCTAACTTTTAATTCAAAAAAAGCATTAAAAGAAAAAAATATATAATTGTTATATAATTTACATATATAAATTAAGTATGTATAACAATTATCACCTACTTAATTCAAGTAATATTACCTCCTTAAAAAATACATGTGGTATTAAACAAAAAGAAAATTCACCTCACATATATTGTCTTGGGGGAATAAAGCATACTTTAACTTCAACTTAAATGAATAAGGACCTAATTAGTTTCAGAAATAATTTTTGTAAAAAATTGATTATAGAAATAATGTAAATGTAATATGACGTTTCTTTTCATTACTAGTATAAATAGAAATTATATTTTCTAAGGACCCTTAGTTGTAACCCTTGTACTCTTTATTCTTTTTGGCATTGAAATTTGGAAGCGAGGATTCCATCATGCAATCCACCTTCATATGGCAGATTCATCATGTTTGGTTGTGAATTGAGATGTCTTAAAATATACATACATATATATATATATATATATATATATATGTATATTGGAGAGCAGAAATCATTTCTATTTTTCTACAACGCAAAATTATGTACTATGATTCTGGGTTATCCCTGCCCTGCCCATATAGATCACTAGTGTTCACTTTACTCGCCACTAATCTTTTTAAGCTGGGCTAACACTTAACAATACCTTATTTAATGCAATATTACACTCCCTTGGGAATGATAATGATTTATAATTTTTTGAAATTTGACTTTCATAATGTTTTCAAATTAATTTACTGCTGCATTTATGGTATTATCTGCGATCAAAGAGTCTTCAGTGCTAGGTGACGAAGAACTCCTTAATTCTAAAATGAAGAAGATTATAAAGCAAAATAGATATGGAAGTCAAACTCAGATCAACACAAGACAATAACATTCCCAATTGAAGGTAATGAACTGTTTGATAGGACTTAGGAGTAATTATTTAATCCACAACACATTCTAATTAAAACAAAGAAAACAACAGACACATAAGAACTCCTAATTAAAGCTTCAGCTTTCCAGGACCAGCATATTCCAACCGAATAATGCTTCATTCGTCGTCGTCATCGTAGTCAGACACGACACCATCCTCTTTCACCTGATTTGAGCTTGTTCCCACTGGCACCAAACCCTAATACCAAACACAATTAATTAACACATAAGCTTTCAACATTTTCACATTTTCCATCAAAATTTTGAGTAGAAGTATATGTAATTCTAACATAACAATTCTTCAGAACAAATTAAGAATCGTTAATTCATTTACTAGCATGGTGCTTGTGTTAATTACACAGATCCTGTTCCATTCAGAAAAAAAATAATAAATTCGAAAGAAACAGCAACAGGATCCCGTGTATACCCCCCAACAAAAACAGTTCTAATGATAAATCTGCTGAATAAAAAGTGCACAATTATTACGGAATCGCAAAAAAGAAAAAAAAAAAAAAGAAAAACATTTCAATTACGGCCAGGAATATTTTCAGGGCATCTTCTTTTGAGTGAGAATTGATGATTTTGAGAGCTGCCTCCTGCACAAAGAATTTTGATTAAGAAGTTTTAAACAAAAACAAAAACAAGAGAAAATATTAAAGCTGGAAACCGTATATAAAGAGAAAAAATGGGTATATCAAACCCTTGCAACTTGCATCTCCTCCTGAAGCAAAGTTTTAGGCTCATCATCCATGGAAGTCTTCCTTTCAAGTGTGGGAGGAGGAGGAGGCATCAATGGTGTTAGTGGCTTCTCCATGTTATCCTTCTTCTTCTCTACTGCTTGATGCTTATTCATCTTCAGTTGTTGTTGTTGCACAAAGGAAAGACAACACACACACAAAACCACTTCCCACTCTTGAATAAATAGAATGAGAAGGGAGAAAAATGGCACTTGATTGTGGCTTTGTTTTTCCTAATTTGTAACCGAAGGGGTGCAGCTGAAAATGGGGCATCTTTGACTGTCATTATGAAGAGGGGTGAGGGGCACAGCTGTGCTCTCAACAGATGAATTAACGTGGCAGCCATGGCGAGGAACAAACAGAAACGCACATACAAATGGCAGAAAAACAGGTGAATATAGGCTTCTTAGGCTCTAGTAACGCATGAGAGATGGAACAACCAAGCACACAGTAGAAGCCAAAAGGGTTGTTTCTCTTGCTCTCTCTTGGAGGTTTATTATGGTTACTAGTGGAAAACAGGCATGTAATGTCTGTTTATTAAATTTGGGTTATTTTTAATTGTGAATTTAGTTTTTTTTAATAATCTAATACTTAATTTATTTTATATGAGAGTTTGAAAAATTAAAGAACGGCAAGTGTAATGGGTACGTAATCTGAGAGTAGTTCAAACTTCAAAGATAAAATTCTGAGTAATTAAGAAAATTGTTAACGAATAAAATAGTCAAATAAAATATTTTCTTTTAGTCTCCACTTTTTATTAGACTATATTTTATTAAGTACCTATTTTCTTAATAGATTATAAAGATTAACAATTTCATATATATGATTAACTTCATATAGAACTTAAAAAAGAATTGTAAGTGTAGTGGGTAGTTTAGCTAGAGAGTATTAATCGATAAAATAGTGAATAATTTAGAAAATAATTAAAGAATACAAAAGATTTAAATAAATTGGAGAAGACATTGAAATTAAGCTTCTTCATTTAATTTCATTTAGAAATCTTAAAGTTGAATCAATGAAAATTATTTCTTAATTTTAATAAGGTTTAAATATATATTTT
>PYAF01003243.1:6024274-6035153 GCA_007407185.1 Glycine tomentella | reverse complement strand
GGAGATTATAAATAAAATTAAAATATGAAATGGACTAATATTAAAAAAATATTAACTTAAAAAAGTTGAAAAATAAAAAAAAAATGATAACTTACAACATACATACAAAAACATATTTAAGTTTTTCATTTATTACAAGATTTACTGAATTATTTATATATTTCTTTTAGGAAATGAGCCTTTATTCCCTACTGAAAGACTTAATTCTTTAGATGAATTTAAAGAGAAATAAGTAATAGTATTAAGAATCCTAAAGAAATAGCGAGTTTTCAATAACTATTCCCAACTCAAAGAATTGCAAGGTCTCAACAACCCCCCTAACATATTCATACATTAACATATAAATCAAAAACTATTCCAAAAATGACCAAATCTTGTAACACATTAAGAACAAGAAGTCAAGAACACGAAAAGAAACATAATTTTATCAATAAACCAAATCAAGAATATTCAAGATCCTTCGAAATCCGCCTAATCCCAAAAGATTGACAGGGATGTTTATAGTTGTTTATATTGGAAGCCCGGGTCAATGAGATTACAATCAGCAATGTAGACCTAGAGCTCCTGGGCATCCTAAAGAGAGGGAAAAGGAAAGCCACCCATCCTTTCCTGCACATAGAGGATCATATTAGAACCCCCAAGGACTTTGCACTATTGAGCTCCCCCCACATGCTCTATCTTTGGCTTAGTTAGGCATGCCATAGACAATCAAATTTCAAGCATATAAAGTTTTCCAGCTAACACACATCTGAACCATAAAAACATCTTGGTTAAAGTTACCATAAAAATCACGTACCCCTTCAAATAATGCACTTTGCTTTCTCTCATTTCTAGAAGAAAAATCATAGAGGATCTAAACTCCTTACAAAAAACTTGAACCAAAATACAAATACCTCTAGAGCTTGTGTCCCTACAATTCCAAGTAATAAAATTTATGACGACGCACTAGGGGTTGTGAAGGCTCTAACACTATATTCATAGAGACACTCCATCCTTTGACAACATCTTGGGGCTCAACATTGATTTGGATAGTTGCTCACCTTGCTCGATCGTTCACTGCCCCCATCGAATCCACCACCATATCCTTCTTTAGATTAACTAGTTGTTGAGAACTAAATGTGCGCGCATCCATATGAAACTTGCTATTAGTAGTTTTCAACATATGCCTTTCCCTGTTTGCCAATCAAGAGTGGCATACCAAACTTCATCTACCATGAATTATCCAAATATCGCTTGCTATACGAAGCATTTTCTCATCCACTAGCTTTTGTTTTAGTCTTTTTTCTTCAGCATAAAACACTTTAGGTCGTTTAGCACAAAAGCCTAAGGGCTAATCTAGAGATGATAAAAAAGTCCTCGTACTCAGCAGATAGTAGCAGGTAATTAAACCCCTCTTTAGATTAAAAATGAATAGCTTAATAGATACATGTTTATTAAAGAGGCAAGTGCAGATAGTAAGGTACTTAGTATAAATACTTGTTTCAAAATTATTTTTTAGAATTTATTTTTACTTCTTTAAAATTTATATTTTGACAAATATCTACAGATACCCACAAAATACTTATAAACTTCATGGATATCTATTTAACAGAACCCATTCAAATACGGGTGGGTGGTCAGGGGCTACTACATTATACCCACCCCTCCTTAGCCCACTTGCATGTGTTTGGATTTGGATATTGGCACTTCTACAGTGGATCTAGTCTTGTTCAGCAGATTTATTATACCATTATCGCGTTCCAAGGGAGCCCTTTTAACATTATTTTAAAAATTGGACCAAGCCAGTATAATGACCGAATCCATTAACTCTAAAAAATCTAAGAAATTTAGACCAATGAGAATTGGTAAAGAAACTGTGAAAACTAGTGACAATCAATGAAAAAACAATGCAAAAAAATCGTTTGAGCTTGTCTTTTAAAGTTTTCCTTTTAAATAAAAATTATTTAATGTAAAACATCTTTAAGATAAATAAAAGCACATACTTAAAAATTAAGGATAAATATAAATTATTTTGTTAGTTATTATTAATTTGTATCTTAAAAAATATAATATAGTAAGTAATTTATATTAATTTACAATTTTTTAATCCCAATTTCTCATTATTTATATTATGTTATTGCTTAAAATACTATATAATATTAAAAAAAATTGTTACAGTTCAACCACAATTAGACTATTGAACCTTAAACAAATGTCTTTGTCAATTCAACCTAACAGTCCAATTTTCAGAACATTACTTTTTTCCACTCCCTTTATTTTTAAACAAGAGCAACGTTGACCTCCTAAATATAAATTATTTATAGATTCTATCTCTTGGTCAATATGAAAATTCTCTCCTTGATTCTCAATCATATCATCCTTTACCAAATTCGTTAATGTTTCATATCGAGACACATGATTTACATCAGCATGAGAAAGATTTTTTCCTCTCTCAAAATCCTTTTTAATGTTGTTATCCATCATCACACGATGTTTCTTTTTTTTATTATTTAATTTGTTCACAAACATCCAAGGCCCCTAAATATATCCACTATAATTGGTCAATGATTTATCTTTCTCCTCTAAATTAGGAACTCCGCTAATTACTCCTCATAATTGATCATTAATTGTGATGTCAACCTAGTAATTTCTCCTCTGGCGTATTTAGATTCTCCCCTTGGGTGATGTTAACCATTTGTCATCTGCCACTAGATCCATTTCCACACGGAAATCTCTAAGCACCATTTTCCATGATGGAAGTACATACTTGTCGCATGAAATGGAAAAAGATATATAAAATTTGTTCAATTTTTATCAAAATGAACACATTTCTTCATTGATTTTACACGATCGATGTAAAAAACCTTTTTTACAACGGTACCATTTAAAAGTCTTATTACATTTAATCCCTTTATTATATGATGAAATCATAACCAGTGTAAATAGTCAATTTTATAATGATTCAAGTTGTAAAATCAATCCCTTAACTTTAATATTGAGAATAAGTCTTTTTGACAAATATAAGTTAACACAAATATAAGTGCGACTATCTATTTTTAAAAGAACACCCAACCATGATGCCAAAAAAAATATCATTGTAGAATTTCTAAGATAATTATGATATTCTAACCCACATTGTTACTCATTTCTCTAAAACTAACATTTACTAAAAAGAAAGGCCTCCATCATTGCACTAACAATACCATTTCTCCTAGTTTCTTTGCAACTTCACTTCTACAGAATTGACTCAATAGTAAGTAACACTTAAAGTAAATTTCAAAATAAACTTTGTTTATTTTAAATAAGAGAATTATACATATGTTAGATCCTTTTTACCATCATATATGTGATTTTTATTGCTTTAAAAACTAATAAAAAAATTTGTTTATTAATAGACCTAAAGCTCAAGCTTTAATTGTTTTATCATTGGATTAGTCTTTCTCATTTGACACCCTTATCTTAGGACAAGGGTCATGGGGCTTTTCAACTTATTGATCAATCATCCCTTGCTCCTTATACTAATGATCCTGTGATAATTTTCCACCTTCCATAGGAATCGTCTTCAATCTACTCCAACACATTTTCAAGGTGATGAAGAAGTTTCTCCATATAAACTTCATTGAACCACCATAAGCCACCAACTCCATATTAGTATTCTTATCAATGAGTTGCGAGTCATTGAGAAACTTTACCTTTTTAACACTACAATTGAAGGGATCTTCTGTTTTTTCATCAAGTAAGCACCTTGAGAAACCCTAACAGATCTCCGTCCTCAAATAAACATAATTGTTAGTTAATAATGTCTTACGAATAATTTAATATTGGTATTAAAATAACAAGCTAGCCACATTAATTAACATTGTTAATGCTTCTTAAATTATCAAGACTAATAACTATCATATTCATTACTAGTATTTTTCATCTCTTAAACTTTTTTTTTTTTTATAAAATGTCTTGTTTATATCCTTGTTTCATTTCATCATGTTATTAAATTTATTATTTTGGTTTACATAATTTTTGGTTCCTATAATATATTATAGTTTTCATTTTTATCCACTTTATTTTTTTGTCCCAATTCTTTTCTATCATTTTGTTGTTTGGCAACAAAATGTCTTGTCTGCCACTTTGCTTGAGGTCATGACTAACAAAGAATGGAAACCAAACTTGATATTAATTGCTTAAATAACATAAACTAAAATGAAACTTTTTAATATAAGAGAGACCTATATCAAAGATGACTATTTTATAAAAAGACTAAAAAATGATAATAGGGATTAAAATGAAAAAATAAGGGCCAAAATAGAAAACATTGAGGCAAAAAAAATATTATAATACCAAAAAGTTATTTAAGCTTATTGTAATTATTATTTACTCAATCTATTTGTTTCTTCTCTCTCAAAATATATACACTTCTAAAAATATGAAAATGTTTTTTTTCTTTTTACAAAATTGATTAAAGTTTCATTTTACTTTAACCATCAATCATTCATAATTATATTTATCAGTTGAATAATTATAGAAAAATTATTTAAACATATACAAGATAGTATATTAAATAGAAAATTTATATCATATATATATGATAAAATATTTTTTAGATATCTAAACATTTAATTAAGATTTGTTACTTTACTGGAAGGGAATTACTTAATTAAAGAACTAAAAAATAAATTTTAATATTAAAATTAAATTAAACTATATACTTTCAAATATTAGACTTACTTAAGTATCGATGTATAAAAGTCATTATCCATGAGATATTTCTTAAAAGTAAAAACATGTAAAAATAGATTATCAAATATCATCATACTTAACATAATTCAAATTGAAAACCATATTATAAATAATTTAAAAATTTTCATCATACTTGCATAATTCAAATATATATTTCTTAAGTACCGCATTATAAAAATTAATCAAGGGAAATTTTAAAATTCATTTTTATGCATTATTTGGTCTAAGATACACTTGGTAAATAATTTATCTTAAAATTAAGATAATACAATAAAAAAGGAACAAAGATGAGCAGAAGAAGGTTTTCCCAGTTCTCAATTAGAATGGGTTGAATATTCAACTTTAGGTGAATAGATTAAGAAAATTTCAATTTACGATAAACTTTTAACTATTTGCTTATCATATTATGTTTATTTAAAACAGCTTCAACTTTTTTGTGGTCTACTCTTTCTTTTGTACAATTTTTTTTGGGTATAATTTGGGGTCTACTCTAAATACTCCGATAACTTTTTTTTTATTAGTCTTCTTATTTATTAGAGAGAGAGAAATCGAGTGTTTTTTTTAAAATAAAATATGAAATTTATTTACTTTTTCATTTAATATTTTCTTGTTAAAATATTAAAAAACTATAAAAGAATATAGAATTTCTCAAAACAGATTTGACTAGACAGTAAATGGTTTTGATTTTCGAATGCTCATTGCTGTAAGGTGCCCAAAACTATAAGACCCAATGATAAAAATAACCATTAAATGCCCAATCACTTGTGACTGAAGCGAATGGGTTCAAATACCGAACAAACCAGGGCCTACAAAACCTTGCATAAGTATGGGCCCGATGATTTAGAGATAATTGACATTTTTTAATAATTGAGTTTAATTATTATAAATTATCAGTATAGAAATTGTTATATTACTTTTTATGAGAATATTGTTACATTATTAACGCATCAAAATTATTTTTATATAATTTTTAAATAATTATTATAAAAATCATCATACTTATCATACATACCAAAATGTAATTAGTCTTAAATGATATGGAAGTAGAGTACTCCTTACCAAGAAACGAACGCAAAACTTCCTCATCAATACTGCATAAACAATTCTTGCATTCTTCATATCACTTTTGCTTCAAGGTATTATATTTAACACACGTGACATGTCCTACTACTCTTTTTAGTTGTTTCATGTTAGTAAATCATAGTGTTGCTTTAGAAAAAAAAAAAAAATCATTGTGTTAGTGAAGGTCATTTGAATATAAACAATTTATGCAAGTGTTATACTTTTTTTTAGAAACATTTATGCAAGTATTATACTGTTTACAAGTATTACGGTTATTCCATTTTATAGTGTGCCATGCCTTGTCCTTAAAATGAAAATAAACCCCTTTTTTATTAACATAAAAAAAGTAAAACTAACCCATTTTTTTCCTATTTGACAATTTAAAAAATATTCCAAAATAAAAATACATGATAAAATCAGTTATGCAAGTCATTAAATAAAAAGATGAAATATATTTTTCATTTTTATAAATATTAAAATATTCAGAATTTCCGTTTTAACAAAATAGTATTTTTTTTTTTTACCAAACTTACGTGTTTATGGTTGTGCACATAAGCCTACACGTGTGAAGTTTTGATGGGCTATAATGGAGGGGCACAGTAAAAACGTACCTAGGTTCATGCTCTCCATCACTCTGTTCATTCTCCGTCACTCACTCCGTCCCACCCTCACCACTCACCATCTTGAAATCCTCTTCCTCCCCCTCTACCCGTTCCCTCTCCTCTCCCACTCAAACTCAAAGCCTATGAATCCCAAGGTTCGTCCCTTTCCTCCATCCAAATCACAGAACCAAGTCATTCACTCAATCCTGTAACAAATGAAATCAAAATGCAAGAATCAACAAGAAGCCATAAATGCACTTCACTCATATCCAATCGGAACCACCACAAGCCCAAATATCTTGTCCCTTGTCGTGTGAACGACCACCACGGAGTCAAAATCTCGTGCGCTGGCTTCACCATGGGTCTCCAACCCTCTTTTCTATTTGGTGCGATGTTGTTTGTTGGGCCTACGATATTAAATAAAATTCATCCCTTTGAAGATTTTGATGTGTGTGTGTGTTGGGGAGAGAGAGAGAGAGAGAGAGAGAGATAGGGGGGGATCATCTGGTTGGAGGTGTGGTGGTTTTTTGGTTCGAGTATGGTGGTTATGGTTTTTGATGGTGATGAGTGGGGGTTGTGCGAATTCTTGCATTTTTTTTTTCAATTTGTAGCAGTTAAATACAAATCGTAATTTTAAAATTTATTTAAAAGATATACGTAATTTCGAATTTATAGTAACTTATATTTAAGTAAAAATAATATATTTTAATTTTGTGAGAATAAAAAATATATCAAAAATTTTATAGAAATGAAAATCAACCATTTTAATATTTATATAGATAAAAAAAAATTAACCGGAAAAAAATTATACAACTCCCTATAATAGATAAATCACTTGGAAATTGAGCTAGTTTGGTTCAAAACGATTACTCCAAAATTGGTTGTCCAATATAACAGATTGCAATAATTAAAAAAAAAATTCTATGTTATTATTAGATGAAGCATTTTTAATTTATCTTAAGTGAGAGAGAGAGAAATAGACAATGAAAAGTAATAGGTTAAAAAATAAATTAGATGACTGAATTTGGATTGAAATCAAACAAAAACGAAATGGTGTTAGAATTCAATATTTAGAGGATGTCTAAAATATGATGAAATGGAGTGAAACATGATAGAATATAATTCATCCAATTTCGTTGAATACTCTGTTTTCTTTCCTCTAATTTGAAGGGGTTGTAAAAATAATTAGATATAGACTTCTATTTTCAACTGTGTAAAAAGGAATACTAATCTCCTTTTCTCTGGGAAATTAAACTGATTAAAACATGTGTCTTTTTATTTAACTTGAAGTTTAAAGGACAATTTAATTAGTAGTTTCAATGGTGTTTTGGCATTACTACTAGCTCTACTTCCGTGCTAATCCTCATAAAGTATGCATTTGACACAAAATAAAATAACATTTTATCAAAAATATCAAAATTGCTTCAAAATTCTAGAAAGAATAAGCATGATTAATTATCACACTTAACAATCAAACAAATTGAGTTGTTCGCCTACTCAAGTCAATGTAAATCTACACAATCTGTTAAAGACATAATTTAAGTTTTAGTTGATTTTACAACTAAAACTCAACCACAAAATAATAATCAATTCACCTAATTAACTTTTACGATTTTTCTTACTATTTTACTTAATTAATGATGCATAAAGTTATTAATAAATACAGTTTAAACACAAGATAGATTATACGTTTGAGAAAAAAACTTAGCTAAACATTTATTAGATAAGTACTTACCATATAAACACCTTATATAAATTGCTTTTACACTATGTTTGGCTGGATAGAAAGAAAATTAAAATAAAAGAAAAAGCAAAGATAATCAAGTTTTTTTTTGTTAAAGAGAAAATAAAAAAATAGCAATTAACTTGTAAAAATAAGGTTTTTTTTTTAAATTTAATCAATTGATGTAGAATTATTTTATCTTAACTATCTCAAATTTGAATTTTAAATTACTTTTACATTCCTTTCAATTTTAATTTAGTTTTTTGTTCATGTTTTTGACTTTCTTCCATCCAACCAAATCTAACCTTATAGCTAAATAGAAAATAATACAAAATTATTTTCATATAAATTAGAAATTATTTTCATAAGTTATTCTTATTCTGTTTTTTAAGTAAACTAATAATAGTTTATCAACATGACATAAATTATTTGGTAACTTCTTTCTAGTCGTCTTCGGAAACTCCTTATGCTCCGTTTAGTAGAGGTAAAAGAGGATGAAAAAAAAGTGAAATCAACGGTAAAAAAATTTGAGATCCACATTTTTATTCTTTATTTTAATTCAAAATTTTTATTTTTTTTTTACTCTTATTTACACCAAAAAGTAAATTAAACATAAATATATTTTTTGGTTTTCCATTAGACATCTCCTTCGAAGAGAATAATGTTTGAAACACGATTAGATACTTAAATCATCTAAAAACTTCTTTTAATATAGAAACTCAAATATTAATTCATGGTGTTGTGAAAACTAGTTTCTTCCGTCTGACTGAATTTCGTTGATAAATAATTATATTTCAAACACATTTTATATTCTCTTTTGTTTGTGATGTGGATGAAATAATATTTTTTTGAAGCTGCTAAGGCTAGGATCACTCAAGTGTCACCTGATAAGCTTTATATTCATAACATTATAATCCTTAAACGGTGTTATGTCTGTTTGTTTACTCACTAACATAACGGTGATTTTTCGTCAAATAATGTGACACAAATTCCTACGCATTTCATGTCATCTATAATTTATCACACTCATGTGAGTCATGTCATCCTCATCACCATGTCATGTCATGTTACCATAAACTATCATGCATCCGATCCTATGATTCGAAACTGCTTCAGAAATCAGAATGTTCGCATGTTGTACTCCAGGTGAGGAATTCCATGGTCTTTGGAGGTTCCGGTCTATCAATGTACCTTGAATTCGTAACCATTGATTTCTCTATGAAATGTATCATCAATGACTAAAAAGCGATCCTATCATCAATGTCCCACTCTTTAGATTGTTTGTTTTTATTTTAAAAAATCAAATTCTTATATATATATATATATATATATATATATATATATTATGGGAGGTAAGAAAAAGAAAAATCCCCAAAGAAGAGTTGGTGATTGAATATTTAGCCTCAATGAAATTTCAATAGCCATAATAATATAACATAAAACTGGTAAGAAAGCAACGTTTCCTCCAATGGCAAGTATCACTATGCCTTACAATGAGAGAGACCGTATTTCATGCTTTCATGTTTGTATCCCATCCCAGTTTTAGAGTATCTGCAACTTCTATTCCTGCCGCTTCCGTTTATTCAATTAAATGAAGATTTTATGACATGTTTTTCTCCGTACGAAAATTCCTTTCTGCCTTCTTTTTACATTATTCACACAGTAGCAAATGTTTTGTATATTTATTTTTATACTAAAATTAACATTCTTAAATTGAAGAGTGAAGTTCTCACTCTTTTAAGCTGTGTTTGAAACTGACGACGGAAATAAGAGAGGACACATAAAAATATATTATGTAGATTTGGTACAAGAAAATTGGAAGAGTTAACTTTGAAAGGTGTAATACCCACCGAGTAAATTTTTGCCTTCCCAAAAATTATTCTGAATAACAAAATTTGAATAATCAATTCTGATCTGGCTATAACTTAATCGATTGTTTGTGCATCAATTTTTTATGGCTATCATAATCAATTTTTTTAGAAAGCTGTCAAGACCAAATTGATTGATTATTTGTGTATTATAATCAATTTTTGTGTGTCTACTTAATTTTCTTCTCCCTATTTCATTCATGCCAAACAATTTTATAATATTATTTTTACTCTCTTTCTCACTCATTTCTCTTAAAACAAACCACACAACATACAAGTTTATTTATTTATTATAAATATAAAATAAAGGAGTGTTATTATAATTTGTCCTAAAATATTTTTTACTGGTAATATAAATTTTATAATATTCAAAATTTTAATTTTATTTTTTTAAAAAAATATTCAAATTAATAACTCAGTATTTTAACATGACTTATAAATACCTCATTATTTTTATTATTAATCTAAAAATTTAAGCATCAATTAAAATAATTAATGAAACTAAAAGTTTCTTTATTACATAATTAGTTAAAGAAAATAATTTTTCTAACGGGAAATTTCATTAAACATATGTCATGAAATGAAATGAGGATGACCTCTTATTGCATGAGAAGAAAAGTATAGATTTTGTCTTAATTTAATTTTAAAAAATGAATATTCAAATTTATAGTATAAGGCTAGATATATATTATACCCTTGGTGACATGTTAATTAATTATTTTTTTAAAATATGATAATAGTAAATAAGATGATTTCACTGTCATAATTAATTCTAATTGTCGTCATTTAAAAACTGTTTAATTGTGGTTAAGTTTAGCTCCCTAAAAGGTTAAATTAGTTTTTTAGTATTCTAATTTATTTATTTTATTTAATTTAGTCTTTTTAGTTTCTTTGGTTCTATTTAATCCTTT
>PYAF01003243.1:5989331-6018068 GCA_007407185.1 Glycine tomentella | reverse complement strand
AATATTAAATAAAATTAAAAAGTAAAAATATATTTATTTATTAAATAATTAAATTAAAATATTGTTTACATTTTTTTAAAAATATCTACTAAAAAAGAGTATGCTTTACAATTTGAAGTCGATATTTTTTAAAATTTATGTTTTTCGATTTTAAAATCCTAAAAAAAAATTCTTATGACTTTAAAATTTTAAAAAAACTTAAGACTTTAAAATAAAAAAAATAAATTTTTAACTACTTTAAAATCATAATTTTTTTAAAATAAATTAAAATTGTAAAATATTTTATAATTTTAATAAAAAAATAAAATCTTAATTCCGTTATAACTTTCAATTCAAAAGTGATAATATTGGTTATTATTTTTAATTTAAAAATCTTAACATGACTCATTCTTACTAGAGTTTTAATTTAAAATTTACATTCAAATAATAAAATTTAAAAAAATTAACCCCCACTCGTACTTTTACCAACAATAACATGGTGCATGTGCATAAGAGAGGCGCAGGAGTAGAATGGTATTTTTAACTTCAATTTTCAGAGGAGGAAGAAAGAGAAAGAAAGGGAATAGAACTATAGAAGCGAAAAGAAAGGACCAAAGAATGAAGAAAATTCAATCGGATCGAATACGAACTTGACGTCCGCAATGACCCTTTCTCTCTCTCTCAATACTTTCTCTCTCTAAAACGCACGGCAAGCAGCAGCAGCAGTAACAACAGCAACAGTGAGTTTGTTTCACTGAGATTAAAGACGATGCTGCTTCTGCACTGAGAAAACCCTAGACACTTAATAGTGGATGCGAATTCAGAAACCCCAAGTGGAAAGTTCGAGCCTTTTCGTTCCTTCTCAGTTCGTTGATCAGTTCCCAGATTCTGTTACTGTTCAATTTCGCAATTTTCAACTCTCGGTGAGTCATGGCAAGTCTTTAACGTTGCACTTCTAACGTTTGACCCTTTCGCCTATGTTTCTGTCTCTGTTTCCCTCAATTGCTGCGCTCCATTTGTAGCTCTGGATCGTTGATTCGCTTCAGCTACGCTTCGATCGGCTGCTATTTTTGTCACCACTTTTATGAAAGTTTACGTGTTACACTTTTTTTCCCTTTTTAATTGAGCTTGAACTTTTGAAAAATGGTAATTCTGAACTTGTAGCTTGGGGTTTTATTGATTTAGGTGTGAGATGTGTGTCTTAAGTTGATTAAAGTTTTTTTTTTTAATTTCTTTTTAATTTTTAAGTTTTTTAAGTGTTCAGTGTGATACTATTGCTTGTTGAAATTTTGGGGCTTTGTTTTTTTGTTATTGGTTTATTGGGTATTATTGAGTGCACTGGTTGATGGGTTGGATCTGAGAAGTCATGTGTTGTACAGAGATTCATGCGAGAGCTGTTTGGAGGTTGCTCATTTAAGGGAGGTAGCGCAACTATAATGTTCAGAATCAAATAATGTTTCTTGCTTTTGGTTTTCTTTGGTGTATGGCTTGTGTATGGTAAAACTCAACACCACGGGCTTCTGTTGGATCATAGTGAAGACTTTGGCCTTGAACTCGGGGTAGAAATAGTACTTTCTGGGTTGAGCGTCATGAATGTGCCCAGTTTCTGGCAAGCTCTTGTGTAATTGTAGTTTGTTGAACTTGTGTTTTAAGTAACTCAGTTGTTATGCTCAGGTGATTGCTTGAAGACCGTGATATCGAAAAAGATGGTGCCTCCGGTGCCACCCACTCCCATTGGTGGTGCCCAGTCTGTTTCGCCTTCTCTTTTAAGATCGAATTCGGGAATGCTAGGAGCTCAGGGGGGTCCCATGCCACCACAGTCGTCTTTCCCTTCACTCGTCTCGCCACGCACTCAGTTCAACAACATGAACATTCTAGGAAATATGTCCAATGTGACTTCCATACTGAATCAGTCTTTCCCAAATGGAGTTCCCAATCCCGGGCTCTCTGGTCCAGGAAACAGCCAGCGTGGAGCAATTGATACTGGAGCTGAAACAGATCCGCTCTCCAGTGTTGGAAATGGAATGAGCTTCAATAATTCTTCGTCCACATTTGTACAGTCAAGTATAGTGAATGCTGCTTCCTCTGGTCAAGGTCAGGGACAACAATTTTCTAACCCTTCCAGTAACCAGCTGTTGCCAGATCAACAGCATTCCCAACAGCTTGAACCTCAAAATTTCCAACATGGTCAGCAGTCAATGCAACAGTTCTCTGCCCCTCTAAATACACAGCAGCCGCTGCAGCATTTTCAATCAATTCGAGGAGGGATAGGTGATATGGGACCAGTAAAGCTAGAGCAGGTAAGCAACGATCAACTTGGACAACAGCAGCAGCAGCAGCAGCAGTTGCAATCCTTGAGGAATCTTGCTTCAGTGAAGTTGGAACCACAACAAATGCAGACGATGAGAACTCTGGGATCTGTTAAAATGGAGCCTCAGCATTCTGATCAACCATTATTTTTGCAGCAGCAGCAACAACAGCAGCAGCAACAACAGCAACAACAACAGCAGCAGCAACAGCAACAACAGTTTCTCCACATGTCAAGCCAATCGTCTCAGGCTGCTGCTGCCCAGATCAATCTTTTGCGCCATCACAGGCTTTTACAGTTACAACAACAACACCAGCAGCAACAACTCTTGAAGGCAATGCCTCAACAACGGTCCCAACTACCACAACAATTTCAACAGCAGAATATGTCTATGAGATCTCCTGCGAAGCCAGCATATGAACCAGGGATGTGTGCTAGGCGGCTGACACATTACATGTATCAGCAACAACATAGACCTGAAGTAAGAACCAATCTGTGTGTGTAAAACTGTAAATCGTACATCTTATTAAGAGATATTTACACTTTGATTTTATGTAGGATAATAATATTGAGTTCTGGAGAAAGTTTGTTGCTGAGTATTTTGCTCCTAATGCCAAGAAGAAATGGTGTGTTTCAATGTATGGAAGTGGGAGACAAACAACTGGAGTTTTCCCTCAGGTCTGTTCCTAGAAAACCTTATAAACTAATTCTTGATCCTGTATAACCACATGTATAATATCTAAGTTCATGAATTAATTATCTAATGGCATGTTTGATTGTACTATATTCAGTGTCAGTGATTTGTTGTGATTGTCATTTGTAGTGTATCAGGATTTGGGTGACTATTTTCTTAAATGTTGCCATGCATAGTTTATGGCTTATGGTATTCAAGGAACCAAATATACTAGTTTCATTGATGCTAAACATTAGTTTAACTTTAACCTAAAAGATGAATTCTTTAAATATTTTCAGGATGTATGGCACTGCGAAATATGTAATCGCAAGCCTGGCCGTGGATTTGGTAAGTTTTGTTTTTTGGGGTATTTTTTCTGCATTTCCCTGTTCAGTCTATTTTTGGTTGTTCACTGTTTGAATGCTGTCATCTTAAAATATTTGTCGAATATATGTAAATGTGATTGAGTTGTGCTATTCACTTTCTGAATGGTCATTTTTTTTCTTCCAGAAGCAACTGTTGAGGTTCTTCCACGGCTTTTCAAGATAAAGTATGAAAGTGGTACTTTGGAAGAACTACTTTATGTTGACATGCCTCGTGAATATCATAATTCCTCTGGTCAGATTGTTTTAGATTATGCAAAAGCAATACAAGAAAGTGTTTTTGAGCAACTTCGTGTTGTTCGTGATGGCCAACTTCGAATAGTTTTCTCTCCAGACCTGAAGGTTATACATACAATTATAGAAATATTAACATTCAAATATTAAATGAAAAATGCTTATATGTTATTGTCATTATTTATTTTTTATTTTTTATTTTTTTTTATCGGCCAAAGTTAGTTGTTAAATGTTAGTTTTTTTGTTAGCGGAGGGATTCGAACCCACAACCTCTCCCTCGCACCCTTCTTGGGACTTTTCACCCAACCACCCAACCAACCTTATATCTCCTGTTATTGTCATTATTGACTTTCTTAATATGAAAGAAAGATTAACTGGCATTCTATTGTTTGTTATTTCATTTGCAGATATGTTCTTGGGAATTTTGTGCTCGGCGCCATGAGGAACTCATACCCAGGAGATTGTTGATACCACAGGTTGCCAGTGATTGCATTATGAGAGGGCTTTGTAATTATAACTATCAGATTAGATTCTCTGTTTAGTTAAAAAGATAAACATAGTTGGCTGATTGAATATTGATTGATAAACCCATTTATTATCTGTTGATTGTTAGTCTCGATGATTTTTCCTATGACTGTTGGTCTGCAATAAGTTTTGAGACTGGCATTTGATGAGATGTTTGCTAGAAACATTTTGTTGGGAATGCCTTTTGTAATACTGGTTTTATACTCTATAGATGACAGTATAGTTCTTGGCTATGCATTTAGATATTATACATGTGGTTATTCTTGTGTTTACTTATCATCAACATCATCATTATATGTATACAGGTTAGTCAGCTTGGAGCGGTTGCTCAAAAATACCAGTCTTTTACTCAAAATGCAACACCCAATGTATCTGTTCCAGAATTACAAAATAATTGCAATATGTAAGTCCATTATGCGTTTATTCATGTTAATTTTTGAGTCTTGTTTTAATTCTCTATTTATACTGATGCATGCCTTCTTTAAAACTTGACTTACTTCCTTTTGAATCGGGATTCATAAGAATGTTTCATCATGTTTATCTCCTTTAGAGCAACTCCAATTGGAGTTGCTTCTACCGTTCTTACAAATAAGAATTTCAGGCATGATATACTTTTTAGTTATTGGGAGAACCCGAGTACTCTCTTTCGGATCTAGATTTCCTTTTAATATTGAGGCTTGAAAAAATTTCATAATTTTTTAATATATATATATATATATATATATACATATATATATTTTAAAAATATTGTGAAAAATTTATTGAAACTATATTTTTTTGTATATTTATTTTTTCAAAATTAAAATATAAATGGATTATCATCTTGAAATAAAAATATATATAAAAATATGAAGATGTGAGTTTGGGATTGGAGATGCTCTTAGTAAAATGTATTCTGCAATTCGTTCTACTCTTTTTTTAGATCTTTTTGGTGGTCAATTCTCTTGTATATGATAAACCATGGCTGACCTGTTCTTGAAAATAGCATTGAGAATTAAGATGTCCCTCAATGCCCAGGGATACTCCGTTTAGGTCTTGGGCAATCCTCCTCCCTTCAGTTATTAGCCTTTTGGAGTTAGGCCAATCTGTTTCTAATATATAGATTTGTATATTTTGATTTTGTTTCATTCTCAATGAAAATCTTTTTCCTTGGTTATTATGGGAGTGATCTTGCTTCTGTGAAGAATAGTGGTGCCTTTGCAGTTTGCATGTGAGTCTCACAATCACAACATTCAGGGACATGTTACATGCTTTATACAACCATTTCCTTTTTTTGTATATTTGGTTTTTGCGGGTTGTATTGTGTCTACTGTCTACAATTTAGATTTCACTAGTCCTTTTTCTTGATCTCTTTTTGGTCTAAGTCTAAATTAATTAGGTTTGCCATTTATGAAAGTTTCTGTTTTTTCTTCTAATAATTTTATACGCCTCTTTTCCAGGTTTGTTGCATCGGCCCGTCAGTTGGCTAAAGCCTTAGAAGTGCCATTGGTTAATGATTTAGGATATACAAAGAGATACGTGCGCTGCCTACAGGTAGTGTTCCATTCTTAAGACATTGCTTACCACATATTTCCAATGTTTAATTTTAAATTACTTATTTGTGGGAAATCATGTCTTTATTTCCGTTTAATGTTTCAAATTGAACTTGGTGTCTTTTTCCGGCACCATTACGTGTCTTTTGTGTTACATCATATCCCTACCTGTTGAAATGTTATTTTGTGAAATTTTGAACAGAACACCCCACTTGCCTTGGTTTTTCTGATTCTCTCAATGTGATTGCAAATATACCAATTATGCTGGTTCCAGTTCATGTTTGTCACAAGATATCCTAAGTTAGGAATTGGGGCCCAGTAATTGCTGTCTGATATTTGGTGGTGCTTTTATATTTTGGTTAATAAATAGACATCTGTATATCAGGGGCTAAATAAATCAGGAATTCTGGCTGTTTGACCAAAAAGAGAAAAAAGTTAATCCTTTTTGTTTTGGCTACAAGGTTTTTTTATATAAAAGAGAGTAAATGATATATTTACGTGAAAATTTTGAGTTTCATTTCGAGGATAATCTCCAATGAACTCTATTCATATACTGAGTGAATAAAACAAACTTAGTTTATTGTTTCTTACTTGTTTATACTGCAGATATCAGAAGTGGTAAATAGTATGAAAGACTTGATAGATTACAGCAGAGAAACTGGGACTGGACCTATGGGTAAGTTAATAATTTACTTGTTTATTCCTTATTTGCAAGTTTGGATATGTATGTGTGTATAAATAATGTGTTATTAAAAAGAGAGCAGCTGTTCCCATACAATGTTCCGATGTTGATTTTCCATTTCTAATTAAAAAAGAGCATTGTATAGAAATTGAAAGTCTTGCTGCATTTAGTTTTATACTTTAGCTTAAATCCTGTTTCTGTAGCCTGGTATCAATGTCTTTGATACTTTCTAACATTAAGATATCCTCATGTCTATTTGGAGGGTGAAGGATGTGTAATAAATCACTCATTTAATATTTGCAGACAGTAAGGTTGGTAATGGATAGGTTTGAGGTCAAGATGCTGATGAAAGTTTACTGAACTTATTTGAGGAGCAAAACATTTCCATATGGAATCATTTATGTTTTACCTGACATTGTTAACCAATTCTGCAGTGATATCTCTCTTTGATCTCTGTACCCAGTTGGAAAAATGACTTCTAACTGTTTTGATTATTGTTCTGTAATTTTTCATATCACTTAACTAGAGGAAAGTTTAGGTCTCTGAAATAACTTATACAGTGGATTTCTCTCTCTTGTTATGAAGATTTTGTTCTCATATATTAATAATTATTGCCAGCTATTTGATCGTGATAAGTTTAACAGATTTTTTTTTTCTTTTTTTCTTTTCCATCTCTCAGAGAGCTTAGCAAAATTCCCTCGGAGAACAAGTGGTTCAGCTGGACCTCGTGGTCAAGCACAACAGCATGAAGAACAATTACAACAGCAGCAACAACAAAAAATGGTGGCCCATAACTCAAATGGTGATCAAAACTCAGTACGAGCTGCTGCCATGCATATTGCTTCTAGCAATGGTATGGTTAGTGTAAATAACTCTGTCAACCCAGCATCCACATCAACCACCACAAGCACTATTGTTGGTCTTCTTCACCAGAACTCTATGAATTCTAGACAACAAAATTCAATGAACAATGCAAGCAGTCCATATGGAGGTAGTTCTGTTCAGATTCCATCCCCAGGTTCCTCCAGTACAGTGCCACAAGCCCAGCCAAACTCCTCCCCTTTTCAATCACCAACACCGTCCTCTTCTAACAACCCCCCACAAACATCTCACCCTGCTTTAACATCTGCCAATCACACAAGTACGACAAACTCACCAGCTAATATTTCCATGCAACAACAGCAGCCATCTATTTCTGGTGAACCTGACCCTAGTGATGCTCAAAGCTCAGTCCAGAAAATCATACATGAGATGATGATGTCCTCCCAGATTAATGGCAATGGTGGAATGGTCGGTGTCGGATCTCTTGGAAATGATGTGAAGAATGTAAATGGTATTCTGCCAGTGAGTGCCAATATAGGGCTAAATGGTGGCAATGGCTTGGTGGGTAACGGCCCAATGAACAGTAATCCAGGCGTTGGGGTTGGTAATTATGGCACAATGGGTCTTGGTCAATCCACTATGCCTAATGGAATCAGAACTGCTATGGTAAATAATTCAATCATGAATGGAAGGGGAGGAATGGCGTCTCTTGCCCGGGATCAAGCTATGAATCATCAACAGGATCTGTCAAACCAACTACTTAGTGGGCTAGGGGCAGTTGGTGGTTTTAATAATCTTCAATTTGATTGGAAACCTTCTCCTTGAGAGCCTTTGTAGATGATATGAATGTTGTGGTTCTTGACAGTTGCTCATGCAACATGAGCAATGGTATTTGCCTTCGGCCCCTGATGATGGCAGAAAGTATTTGGGTTGGGTAGTCATAGGGCGTTGGCCACTGTGCTAATATATGATTTTATATATAAGAAATGAAAATTTGTTGGCTGTTTGTGTGGCTGATGGGGCTGATTTTTCTTGTGAATTCAAGTGTAACTTTTTATATTAATTTTTCTTATGAGCTTTCACAAACTCATAACTGATATTCGCACACACTTGAGGAAGGTGACAAGTTTTGGGATACAAAAAGCAACTGGTTGTTGGGGGAAAATAGTTTGATATTGTGCCAAGCAAATGATCAATTTGAAGTTCGTATGCACAAGGAAGTAATCAACATTCAAACATTGAATGAAGTTTGTTTATCCAATGTAACATTTACAAAATGAAAAAAAGGGTACAAGTATTACTTAAAAGTTTCAAACCACAGAAAGGAAAGATGGTCCTTAAACTTATAAACAGACACTATCTATTTCCATTTAAGGCATGGAAAAGAATTGAAGAGAATGAAATTTGCAATATCACTATTGTCACTTCTTCCATTCCACTCCTTCAATTCTTGCACTGTAATACAATTGTTTATCATGTTCTCAGTTTATGAATCAACGTATTTTTCCACCGTTGCGGACAGAGTGGATTTGGGAACTGCACCAATTATGCTTTCTTTTTTCTCTCCATTCTTGAAGAACAGAACTGTTGGTATGCTTCTGATGCCGTACTGTGTTGCTATGTTTGGAGAATCATCTGTGTTAAGCTTAAAGCATGCAATTTTTCCAGCATATTCCTTCGCTAACTCATCGATAACAGGTGCTATCATTCTGCATGGACCACACCATGGTGCCCAAAACTCTACCAGCACAGGGGTCTCACTTGCAATGACAAGGTTGTTCCAGCTTGAGTCAGTCACCACTTTAACTGCAAAGTTTGACCAAACATGTATTAGTATTTCATTAGACAAGACACCACATAGAGAGTTAAGTCACTTAAAGCTTGAGTGTGGTTTAAAACTGCTACCTAAATGCATTCTTATGCCCTATGGAGAAACAAATTCAGAATTCAGTACAAGCAAACTTATGCATCAATTTCAAGATGAAATTAGAAAATCAATCTGCTACTTCATTCAAGCAAATACATTGATGCGAAAATGTCTGCATGAAATCAAGCACGGTAATGACATAACTGAGTGTTCATGAAGTTTTTAATTACAATGCCAAGCTAAGTATAAGTCCAGCCACAAAACACATTCTTTCGTAATTTTTGAAACTAGACTATCCAGTTTAATATCTTCAACTTCTTCACCTCTTTGCAAGAGACTCTTTTAAAGCGTCTTTTAAGAGACTGAAATTCATAATGAAGATTTAAACAGAAAAACCATGTCATAAAAAAGGTTATTTAGGTTCCATTTGAATATGCTTCACAATAAATAATTATAAAAAAGAAAATAAGGTAAAATAAATTCAATCTCTTCTCTTCTAAGTTAAAATTACTTTATAATAAATTAATTTCTAAAAGTTTGTTTATTTAATTATTGAGAAATTTATCTACACATAGCTTTAGTACTAACTAAGAACTAGAAAAGGTAGCAAACAACTGGGAAAACTAGGAAATCTGTGGATAATAACTAATTACCTTCATTTACTGCTTCACGAGCATTGCAAACAAAACGGGATTTTCTATAGGCAGCACCGGTGGAGTAAAGAGAAGGGTAGGACAGTGTTGAGTTTTGCAAGGATTTCTTGAAACCTCTCTGAGTTGGGAAGACAAGCTTATCCCTTGAAGATGGAAAAAATGGAGAAAAGCATCGGGGTGTGGCTGTGCCTACTGTGGTCACTCGCAAACAGTTCTCCAGGGCCATGCTAGCCAGCTATGTTTTTTGTGTAAATTCTTGTTAAACAAACAACTGCGGAAAATGCACTCCTAGAATTGTGGATAAGCTCATGTATTATTGTGCTGTTTTTTTTTCCCTTCAATTTATTTGGTTTGATTATGCAGTATCTCCGTATGTGGATATTATTATTACAAGATTGTGAGGTTCTAAGAAGGCTCAAATTCATGTGGATGTCATTTATGTTTCAAACCCCTCTACTTTTTTATCCAACTAATTAAGTACAAACTGTCCAAAATTCTCAGAACCAGAAACGGAAGATTGCATTAAGTATTGAGTATCCTAAAGGAGAAAAGAAGAAATAAGAAATATTTCTTTACGTATTTTCTTTTACTCTAGAAGATATAAATCTTGATAATTGACTAAAGGTTTTTTAATTATTATTTTCTTTTTGTTAAATATTTTTAGCTTGTCAAGTCTCAACTTCTATATTTCAGTTCACCTACTTAAGTTATTGGATGATAATATATTATATCATTTTTATGAATTTAAATTAATTACAATTCTCATATCAGGTGGAAGATAAATATTATGTTTTTTTAGTTATCGAAATGATTGGAATTACTTATTTACCCATACAAATGCAAATAAAATTGAAAATGAGTCCCGTATTTTTAATATAATTGTTTGAGTCAAACTTCAAGAAAATTAGCTTTGTCTAGAATTGATGTGATTTCACGTCCACGAGATCGTGTGGTTATCAAAAGAAATGCATGAATGCAAGGTGAGGACTAGTTAGCATCGGAATCAACCAATCCACTCATGGTTTCGTTCTACTTTGATATTATTAACGAACAATGAGCATCCATAGAGCCATAGCATATAGCATCTTTTGATCATTGTACGTTCCATTAGTATATGTATGTCTCATCTCATGTCTATCAAGAGCTTGAGCCTCTACTTATTACCTATGCTAACTAGATTTTCTTGAAACCTCGGCTCTCTAATGGTGTTTTGGTACAACAAAAAATTGTAACTGAAGAACAATATTTCTGGATTTGTTCTCTGTAAGTAATAATAATTAAAGGTTAACAAACCCAAGAAGATATATTTTAGAGGTTTAATTAATCATTTAGTCCTTATACTTGTGTAAACTCTTTGTTTAAGTACTTGTACCTAAAAATTATAGGTTTTAGATTCTACGAGTATTTTTTTTTTTTTTTTATGTTTTAGTTTCTGTTATTAGTTTTTTGACATGTAAAACCGTTATAAAATAAAGACATAAGGATCAAAATGTAAAAAAAAACAAATGCTGGTAAAAGAAGGTAGAGATTTTAGGCATAGGAACTAAAACAAAAAGTTAGCACATGTGATGTAAAGGACCTAATAATTAATTAAACCTATTTTGAACTTGCAGTTCTGTCCTTATGGAAAAGGAATTGATTGGATCTTAAAGCTGTTGTCAGCATGTCAGGATAAGCTGGACCAAGAATTTCAGAATTGCTGTCTTGATGAGTACAAAAAGCAAAATCTGATATGTAGAAAAATATCCATCTGATTCAAATTCTTCAAATGATTGTGACCAGACCACTCAACAAGGCAGCATAATGCTGATGGTCCACTGAACATGTGAATAACCGATTAAGATATAAATAACTAATCAATAATTTGGTGCTCTTGAATCTTAAGAAAGAAAGATTTTTACTCTAATTCCCGTTTATGAAAAACTCTCTTCCTGGGCAGACAAATTGGTAGTTGAAGGACGTTATCTGTTTAATGGGTGAACACCTATGTCCAAGGCTTTATGTAAAATTGTCGATAGTGGACCAACATGATAACTTCAAAAGGAAGATGATGCAAAATAATTAACTAAGTTAAAAAAATGCTCCGTTAGACTGATCTAATACCAACATGTCAACTTGCATTATTGGATATTTTTCTTCAAGCAGATTACCTTTTTTTGATGTGAAACGTCACATTACCATGCCAAGTTGCCACTTGAACAGCAAATTGGTCACAACTAGCCTACGTACAAAATACTTGTTAACTAATAACTATCCTTCCAATCCCTTATGTGCATTTAAACATGGGCAAATATGCATAATATAACTTGAAGAAGGCTCTTCACTGAAATAAAAAATATAAACAGACGTTATAAAAAAAATAATAAATAGTAAAATATAAACAATCACAATCAGTAATACACAACCGTAATGAATTGATGGGTGCAGGAAGTAGCACTGGGTGACAGAAAGGGATAATTCAGACAATAACAAGATCGAAATGCTGTAAGTCTACATACAATATCTGTGGACTGGACCACCAACCACGTACATCTAAACTTTCTTTACGCTTTCCCTTTTATTTTCCCATTTCACAATGCTTCTCTTCTCTGTTTACTTCATTTTTCACGCACTGAGTGATAGGGATGGTTTTCATATTTACGTTTTCGCTGTATTTTTTTTTTTTTTTTCTTTCAAAAAGCCTCATTTTCTAGCTGAGATAGTGAATTGTTTGTTGGAATTCAATTGGGATAAAATGGTTCAAGAGTTCTCAATGTTGATGCTTGTGTAAAAACTAGAAACTGCACTTGTATGCTTTGTCTTCATTAAATGCTTGTTTTGTTCCCAATAGATCCAATTATATTTCCCTTGACTTGCAAAACTACTACATTACCAATGCACCAAAACACACATCCTCGCAGATAAACTGTTGTAGGCTCTAATCTGTATCTATATATACCATCTGCAGGAACCTTGTTATGCTTTAGTTGTTTGTTTCCTTGTGTTGTTTTGTTTGTTTAGTATATAACAGAATGTTTGTTTCTAGACACTAGAAGAAGGTTGTTTATATACCAAACTATCATTTGATTTCTTTTATTTTAACAAATTATCAAACTAGAAACTAGAAAATATTCATTGGCTTAAGCATAAGCTTCATTGCTTCTTGCTCCCTTGTCCTCCAGCCACGTTAAGCAAAGCACTTACATAAAATCAAAATTCGTTATTAGCTTAAGATTGTACGTTAGTATACATGTGGAAAAGCAAGAAAACACGACAATAGGAATATCAGAAGTAATCTACAGACTAAACAAGCAAGCAAGCAAACACTAGATTACTAATACTAGAATGAGTCTATCGCTAACATAATTGATTATCTTGGTAACTTCCATGCTGAAGCAACAATCAAGTTTTTGTCTTCCCAACCAAAGTGAAGCGCTCCCATTTCCTCCTTAATCTTGTACCTGTCGCAATACACCACCTTAATAAGTTTACGGATTTCATCGGTCACATTTGTGCTCATTGGGGATGAAGTGAAGCCAGCCATTGTCATCCTTGCTCTCCATTTTCCAGCAACTTCATACCGCTCTATCCTATCCTCGCCCTCACACGCAACAACATTGACAATGTCCCTTGCTAAGCATTGCCTTTCAACATTCATCCTGTCCTGGCTTTCTCTAGGAAGAGTAGCATCAAGTGACTCAAACACAGCTGAGTAGTAATTGTAGGCCTCAACAAATCTAGGTAAGAAGGGGGTAGTGTTTGTGTTCACATCTTGCTCCACAACTGTCACAAGCTTTGGATTCAGGCTCTTCACCAAGCGAAGAAGTTGGTCCCGTTCGTTTACTGTCGAAACACTCTCGTCGGGCATGTGATGAAGCTGGAATGCAAAGTTCACCACTAATGCTTCATCAGGACTGCAGTTGAGCATTGATGGGGTGACAATGGAAGTCCTTGATGCCACTGCTCGAAACTCGAATGGCAAACCAAGTGCCTCTGCCAGTTTTTCTAGTCTTTGTCCTATGTTCCGTAGGCCTCCAACAGATCGCTGCACAGATTCAGGATCATCAACTCCAGTCAACCTAACATGTGGTGGCTTGCTTGACCTTGAAGCAAGTGTTTGGATTAGATTTATGTACTGACTTCCTTGATTGATGTCGAAATCTATTATATGAATCTTCATGTCATCTATCACTGCTTCTGTAATTGCATTGTTAGCAGCAATGAATCCAAATTTGAAACATGGGCAAACCTCAAACAGTATCTGCATAGCTGCTAGACGATCTGAAGTTGGAGGCTCCTTGCATCTCAGAGCTTTGTAAATACTTTTTCCGGATTCTGCCAGGCGAGCTGCAAGTCCCTCAACCATATAGGCTGCAATTCTTTGAGAAGGCTCTCCCTGAATTGAGACCATCTGCCGGAGATTGTTTATCATAGATGATCCTTCCACTTCATTTCCTTCTGAAAGTGCAATAGCACATTCATAAAGCAACTTCTTGGGGGTCTGAGAAGTTTGTGATATTTCTTTGGTGCTGCTGATGCTGCTGGTATTGGAATCTGAAGAAGAGGACTCCTTTGGTGAATCATGGAGCAGCATATTATGCATCGAATCAGCCCACTTAGCAATGTCAGGATCAATTTCCATGCTTTGCGTGGCCTCAAATATGTCTTCCTCTTCCTCCTCCTCAGCATCACTATCATCAAGCAATGCCCTCTCCAGTGCTTGTAGTTTTAATCTCATTAGACCTTCATCGTTGCATGAATCCAGGCTTCCATTCTCCATCAAATCTGATCCTGAGTTTGACAGATAAGCTTCATGATGCCTTGTAGACATGAAAGAAGAATCAGATGGGTTATTGGCAACCATAGAAGCTCCTGAACTGACTCTGAGCTGGTAAGAAGAGGCTGCTACATCAGGGTGAATTGAACTTCCAGAGATGCTGGAACTAGATGGTTCTATCAGTTCTTCTGTTTGTGAGTCATGGAAGTACTTCTCATAACCCTCGCCGGAGTAAGTATCCGTCATGTACATGCTTCTATGCTTATCAGGACCAAAAATTTGGGAGGACAGGCCTGGTCTAACATCAGTTCCCTTCAGTGAGAAGAGCTTAGCACTTTCATATGATGTAGGAGCTAGATCAGCAGACCTAACTACTGACATGATTCGCCTGTTATTTGCTTCACGTGAATTTTAGGCTGTATCAAAAACATGACTTATTAGCCAGATAAAATGCTTAAAAATACAATAAATTAAAACTATTTAAGTTTATAACTTTTTTTTTCTCTCACCTTGAGAAATAGTAAACCAGGCAGAGTCTCTCAGTGATGTAATCTTGTTGAATCTTCTAGGATGACTGTGTCCTGATGGGAGAAAAAAAAGGATAAGAAAACAAACTTAGATGAACTTTTCAGGTAGAATTATTAATCTATGACTCTGATGAAAAATATATACTAGATACACTAATGAGTTTTGTGGCCTCAGTTAACAGATAAACATAGTCAAACCATCATAAATCAACTCCTCGATAATTCACCATGTTCTAATTGACAAAATTTTTTGCCTGAAAAAGGTAATGGTCCAGATTATGCTCATCTCTCACATAATTTGTGCAAGTTTCTTTTACCATCTATAAAATTGAACTAATCATAATCAGTGGAAAGAGAATTTAGTGCTATTTGATTCTTAGACGAGCCACCGTGGTTGGAATTGTTCAAGTACCGAATATGATCCCTTCCCACTTGACCAACCACCAGAATAAATTTCAAACTTTTTTCCTAAAAGTAAAAGTTAGTCATTGGATTCAGTCAAACATGAGTTGACCTGACAGTTAAAATTCCAACTCACCATAGCAAAGACCAATACCTGACATAGTGGCCTCTGCTGTAATCGGAAAAGTAAAAAAAATCCAATCCACATAACAAATGCACTCTTGAAATGAAATTACATGCTCCGGAAACAAAAAAAAAAAAATTGATTTATGATTCTTCAGACATTCAACTTAAATGTTTAAACCTTATTTGCAATACAAGAAAATGAAGAACTCTTGTAGCCAGAAATTACATTGAAATCAAACCCCTACTGCAAATACTAATTAAGAAGTTATTTATTAAGAGACTTGTGAAACAACTAGGTTCCAATTCAGTTTCATTTCTTAGATAAAAGTGACAACCATGCACAGAACCCTTTCGATAGCACCTATATCTTTATTTGTCTTTAGCTGGCAGAATCTCCGGGCAGCAAAATCCAATATGAAAAGAAACAAAAAATTTTTAAAGAAAAAATAAAACAATACTCCTTGCCAAAAACCAGTTCTTGTTTGAAATTGCAGCCCAATATACGAGTAGATAGATCAAGTGATAGTAACAAGAAAGGCTAAACAAAACCCTTTAGGAGAGACATATACAAGGAATAATTAAAAACTTCCTTAGAAGATTGAATTTCAACAAACATGGTTTAAGAAGAGGAACTAAACCCCTTTTCTACATTTTTTACAATAACATGCATGCATCATGCTATAACATGTATCATCTGCTGCTGATTGACAATCAGTTCACTAGGACTGCAGCAGATAGTATACCTTATATCAGAAGGAGGAATCCAAGTTACAGTATTTAAAACATATCATCTAGATTATGTAGATAGTAACTAAAGATCAATCACCACAGAGAAGAAGTGCACCTGTGAAATTAGAAACCAAGAAGAAGCACACAGACCATAGCAGTCTTCCTACCCTGCCATTTTGTACACAGACAGATGAATATGAATCTCAGAATTTGTATTTAGAGGGAGAAGAAAAGGTTAGCATAGGTCTTTGACTAGTGCCATAGAGATATAGTCAAACCAAATAGAAATAACACAGTTTGGTTGGTTTCTAAATAAAAAAAGTTTGTTGGATTAGGAGTTCAGGTTGATAGAAACCCAACAAATAAGACAAAAGCCAATGTTAAAAAGAGGGAGCTTTGGAAACTTATATACGCAGTTAAGTAACTGTATAAAAATGAAGAAAACAACCCTTTGAATTTCATAATGATTGGACCAAAAAATGGAAGCCAGTTAAGAGGAATTCTGCAACTTAAAAAACAGTGGAAGGAAATTACACTCCATATTTCTTGAAGGATACGTTAAATTATATTACGAATTATTTTAATTTAAATATATATATATATATATATATATATATATATATTCTTCTTTGTTGAAAGATAAAAGCAATTAAAACTACTTTTTTAGGAGCATTTTTCTTTCTTTTTTTTTTTAGTGCTTTTTAGTGCCATTCGTTGTTCATCTCTGATTAATTTGAACTTTACAAAAGGAATAAAGTTTAAGATGTACTAATTTGGGACTTTATCTAATTTTTTTTTTTATCGTATTTTCCAAAGTTATAGCATAAATAATAAGAAAATCAGTCATTCACACTAATAAATTAAGGCAAGTTATCTTAACTGGCCTGGATCCTTTTCAGACACACCACCTGTTACTATACCTTGTAACTAGGAGAGAGACAGACGTAGGAACTAGGTGGACTTTATTTTTGAGTAATGATACATTAACACATGCTATAGTGCAAATATCTTATTAATACTTCTATTATTTTTTATCTTTCTTCTTGTGTTGCATCATACTACTACTATTTATCACATCTATGTTTCTATTTCTTCTCTTACTTTCTCTCTTTAGGTATATATGAGCACTAGGCATCTATGAATGATTTTTATTCATTTTAGTAAGTCTTATCTAAATTCTATGTGAGTCTTTCTTCTTGCTGCAAGTACGCGTGTCTTTCTTTCTTGTTGCAAGTACAAGTGCTAGACAAAGACCAAACAGTTTCCTAACAAGTATCTTAATAATATTTGTTAGAAAAATAAATAACATACTTTATACTTTATTAAATATTTTAATGTATTTAAAAATAATTAAGTTTTATTTTTTATTTTACTAAATATTTTTATTTCATGATTCTTTAACAAGTCGCTTTATTAACAGGAGTTTGGTTTGTAATTTACTTTGAAAAAAAAAACCCGAGCTTTTCTGGAATTCGCAAGTGGTAAGCAAAGTGGAAAACTCATCAAAGACTTGGTTGCATTTACCACATTATTTTGTCTACCTTTAACCCTACGTTTCTTTCATTCTATATATGTCTGTTTTCATGTTTATACTGATGACTTCAAATGCTGTATGTACATTTTTATAATAATAAATGTAAACCTTGGTGCAAATGGAAAGTGAAATTCCTACTCTGTCCTTCCTGTATCTAATTCATCCTTCATGCGACATTGAAAACCCCTTTGATTTGTTGACAATTGTGGTGGCAAATAGGTCTTTTCGTACAAAAATGTTGGAACTTGCTAGAGACACGGTCAATTTGCGCGTGTATGTGAGAGTTGATTTTTACTGTGCATGTTGACGTAGGATCTCACGTCATGTAACGTCACTGTTCTTTTTGTAGGCGTGGAATATGATGGAATAGGAATGTTGCAACTATCTATATTATAAATAGCCAAATAAAATAAAATTAGAAGGATTTTGTACTCGTTGACAAAGTCAAAGTTTCCGTAGTTTGGACTTTACTTGCTGCATATAGCAAGAGTTTGCAGCCAGGATCTAGATTCAATTTTGGCAAAATACATTTTTGATTGAGGTGAAGAGTTTTTTTTGTACAGAAAAAAATAAGATGAATTGGATCCCATGGCTCATCAAAAGCTAAAATATAACTCAAGACTCACGATATTTTTTGTTTATTTTTAAATTCTTATACTATCCTCTTAATTATTTTAAAAAATATCACTTAACACTCTTTATACATTATGTGTTTGGTTTGAAAAATTGATACTGTGTAAAATTGAATTAAAAGTGAAGTAATTTTTGTATCTTAACTAAATCTTACTACTATTTTTTTTATTATAAAATCAAAAAATATATAAGTCATTTCACTCTAAAATTAATTTAAATTAAAATCAATTTCACAAAGGCTCAATACATGCACACTTGCTCTTTTTATAACAGAGGGAACGGAGGATGAAACAACATTTTCAACAACGGTGAAAGTAATATGTTCCTTGAGAATGATAAGTAGCTCAAAGACGTATATAACCCTCCTTATTTATGTAATTATATTTTAGTTGCGTTGTGGTATGTTATAGGAATGTTTAATTATGTGTTCAGTCTTCAAATAAAATTTGTATTTTTAAACTCTTAAATTTGAAAAAAAATATATTCTTTCTAGTCTTTTTTTAAAATAAAAATTTATATTTGACATATCCCATAATTTGACATACTAAAACAGTAATTAGTCCTTATAAAAATATATAACTTTATGATTTAATAAGATTCTTTTTAGCGAAATGTATTTAATATAGTCAAAACTTGGCTGGTTTTATCAAGAGTCAAGTAAATTAAGTTGGTCATTATTTAGTTAATCAGGGCGTTGAAATTCAATGTTACCCATCGTGTTAATAATTTTATTCCAAACTGTATTGATGCTATGTATTATCATGAATGAAATAATATAAATATCTTTCAATTTTTTTTCTCAAAAAAAAACAAATCTCTTTTGGAAGAAGTCATTTTTTAATTTGAAAAAAAAACATTAACTTTTATGGAGCGGTTGTGATTTTCCTTTTTGAAATGATTTAGTTATTATTAAATTCTTAAACATATATTTTAATCAAAAACTATTTTTTACAAACAAACAAAATAGATATATTGTAGAGTTGTACTTTAATGGTGGAGGAAAGTGTATGTAGTAGTTTCGTAACCTCTTGTATGAAACGAATCAAATGAGTCATCAATCAGAAATTAATAATTATTATCGAGAATCATTATACAGTTGAAATTGCACAATGCCTCCAACGAGTAATGCCCACTAGTTTTACTTTTAAAAATATGAAGTCCTAATCATCTGGTCCCATCTTATCCAAATAAACCAAATCAGGGGGATTGGATTGCGGGATAAGCAAATAATCATAAGTGACTAAATATATAAAGGTATTCATTATTTTTGTCTCTCGATCATTATTATACTCGTTGCTTACATCCTTTAATTTTACTTATTAGATTTCATTACACAAGAGTTCTATTTAATTTTTTCTTTCGATTGATCTCGAAACAGATACATAGTTGTTAATGTAATGTGTTTGAGTAGAGAGTTGCTTATTCATTGAAATTTCCTTCAATAATGTATTTATTATTTTTCAGTATTTTGTGTATATTTCCATTTTAGAAAAATGCGGCGGTCATATAGAGAATTTTAGCTTATTATTCAGCATCAGCAGCAATATTGATAACAACGTAACCTTTTTCAAAACCTTAGTCTTGTTCAAAATTCAAGATTTGGGTTGTACCAAACCAACCACATTTGAACTTTAAAATCAGCATTCACATTGTTGTTTAAATAAAAGTCGTCTCGACAAAGAAAGAAAGCACATGGAAATTAGGTTGCCTCTGACCATGAAACGCTGTATATTTTGCAGACACTATGTATCTAAAGTGAGCTAGTGACAATGATAAGCACTGATCCGAATTATACGCATTTTTATTTATTTATCATTTTTTGGTCAAGAAAGTCAAAAGGGAAAGCGTCGAAGGTTATTCTTTTGATTAGTATTCAATTATTCACAAGTCTGATGAAGCTAACGTAAGATTAAAGAACACGATGGACACAAAAAATAGGCAAAAATCCCTTTTCGGATTCACTGTTTTCCTATTTTCATAGGCCACTGATAGTGGGCTTCCTAATCCACTTCACCCAGTTGATGGACTATTGCTTCCTGAATTTCCCATTACTTCCTGCACTTCCTTTTTCCTTCTAGAATATTCATTCAGAATGTAAAATTACAGTCTAAAATACACTCGCTTATTGGCTTCCTTCGGAAGATTAAAAATTATTACAGCAGGAAGTAACATGAGAGTGCAGGAAGCAATAGCCCATCTGATGATACGGTAAACCAATTAAAGCCCAATAGGAAGATTCGGAAGCCCTTATGGACCGAGGACTAGTATTGAATTGGGTTTATTTTTATTAGAGAAACAGAATGGAGAATAACAAACAATCATCAAATAACCAACGCAAGGTAGCAATGATATTTCAGAATGAAAATAAAGCAATAAAGAACAAACAATTATGCACAAACAGTAAGTTAAATTTTAAAGATAAGTGTAAAAAAGGCTAAGTTGAAGTACGTAAAGCACTATAATAAAGAAAATGCCCTTACTCTAGTACTTGAAATATGATGAATTCCTCTTCTAAGATACATCACCCTAATAGATTAATTGTGTATAGTGAAAGACCCTTGAACCAATGGACACAAATGATCCAAAAAGACTAAAATCATGGCTAATTTTTTAAAATAATATAATTTAATTAAAAAATTAGAAAAAGGGGGCAATTTCAACAAAAATTGGGAAAAAGGGGTAACCAAACACGCCCAATTGGGGCGTGTTTGGTGAGATGGCGCCACGTGGCAGGGCAAATTGGGGGATTTAGGGTTTTCACGATTTTTTTCGTAAGTTACGGAAGGTCATAACTTTTGACTGGGACGTCCGATTGACGCGAAACCGGTGGCCACGCGTTCGAAATCGAGAGGAGAAGGCCTGGGTGTACCCAGGCCTTCTCCTCTCGATTTCGAACGCGTGGCCACCGGTTTCGCGTCAATCGGACGTCCCAGTCAAAAGTTATGACCTTCCGTAACTTACGAAAAAAATCGTGAAAACCCTAAATCCCCCAATTTGCCCTGCCACGTGGCGCCATCTCACCAAACACGCCCCAATTGGGCGTGTTTGGTTACCCCTTTTTCCCAATTTTTGTTGAAATTGCACCTTTTTGCTAATTTTTTAATTAAATTGTATTTTTTATAAAAATTAGCCCTAAAATCATTTTATTGGAAAAAAAAAACAAATCTTTTTTTTTTTTCATTATTAATTTTATGTTCTTTGTTTACACTCTCTCTATATATAACAATCTTAATGGAGCATAAGATATTATATTTTCAGTACAGGTATCTTTTGAGTTTGAGCCTTAATTATATATAGTGTATATGAACTTCCACCCAAAGTAAATTTATAAAGACTTGATGATCTACATCGACCCCCTTCAATCCGGCCTTAGAATACAAGACACGATATGTATAGTATGGCTATTCTTGTTTTAGTTCTACGTGTGTTATAATGAGACGAATTAACACACTAATTGAATAGAAAATTATAGTACAAGCTATCCTAGAGGTGTAACAACTCCTACAGAGAATAACTTTGTCCATTAAGCTTCTGAGATACACTCCTCTCGATCGCCACTCCTTTACTACAGGCTATTTTCTATACAAATTTTACGTAGTAAATACTGACAGAGAATTTAATAACTGCCCACAATTAGACTAGACATACACTAACTACTTCTAAAAATACATAACTGAACCTAATAACTCTCTATCACCACATCAAACATAAAATACACATAACTAAACTTGATCACCGTGTACAATCATATTAGACATAAAATAATTGCTCATATAAATCTGTCACAAGACAGATTCTATCTCCTACACCTCTTTTTGTAATAAACCTTTCAAATGGGAAGTTTCTTGAGGCTCATATTTGCCACCAGATCTTTGAGTACGTCCTTTGAATTTGAGTTCTATACCATCACCACAAGCAATAGCCTTGTCCTTAAGGCTAAAAGTAAAAAATTGGTTTTGTAGCGAAGAGTTTTCTTCCCATTTAATTTGCATCATCAGCTGAAAAATCTTCAAGAATTCATTTTTTTGTTAATTAATTGTAATCTTATATATATTATCATTGTGGGCTTTAATATAGGAAGAAATATATTAGTATTGCATAACCAGGATTTTTTTCACAAAAGCTTTTTGTTGTTTTAGGAGAATTTTGTTAGGAAAAACATTTGCTTATATTTTAAAAAGATATAAAAAAGTGTTTTCAAATAAGATATATTAACTTAAACACGTACTATGTCTTTGTCTTTCTGATTAATTAACTTTAGGGTGTCCAGATATTATTTTGGCTCAAACAGTTTTTCTTTTTCTTCCTAGTCCTGGATTTTTTATTACACTCTAAGATCTGCAACTTTGCTCAGCAAATCTAAGCTAAAACCCTTGCGATTATGTATGGCCCAAACATGCGATCATTAATTTTATATGAGAAAACTAAAATTAATCGATGCTGCTTCGGAACAGGATACATCTATATCTTTAATTGATAAAATTAAACCACAAACTCTTCATCAGATTTATCCATAAGATTAAAGATACGGATTTAAAAATAATCTACATAAAATTCAAATTATAAGGATAGAAATCGGAGGTCTGCCGCCAAATTAAGGACGTATACGACTACAGCCATGCCACCATAGAAAAAAAAAATAAAAAAAAGAAGCAGCCAAAACATGACAAATGAAGGGAATAAATAATAAAAGAGAATAGTATAAATGTTTATTTGACATTTATTTTTTTCTTTTTATTTCTCCTTTCTTATCATTTCATTTCATATTCTATTTATATTTCCCCCCCTCTTTTTCTCTCGTGGTGTCTGTTAGCGTATACGTGTTATAATGAAGGGAAAGCTCCGCCAACGAATCACTGTAACTTTTTCTAAAAAATCATTAGTTCACTTTATAATATCATGAAAACATTGTTAGAATAAAGTCTATCAGGTATTATTATGATTTATACACTTCTTTTCCTCTTCAATTTTGGCACTTAAAAAAAAAAAAGCCTGCTGTTTTTTAAAATATCGCTTTCGTGGTTGGGAAGCCAATAAAAGTATAGGTCAAAATTTTGTTATGAAATAGTGACAGGCGGCAGCTATGAATAAATATTGCAAGGATCTTACAATTAAAAACAAATTCTTGAAACAACCACATTTTCTTGATTTGACAGAAAATAGGTAAATCACATTATTTAAAAACCTATGCTGCTTTTACATATGATTCTGTTGCACTACACAAACTTCTCCCATTTAATTTGTTAACACTCATCACCGGTCCTTAATTTCTCCATCTGCGCCAATTTACCGAAAATGACTAGACAGAAACATGACTCAGCAGAAACAATCAATGTGAGATTAGCGGCATCAGTTGGCGTGGAAAATAGAAAGTGGGAGGTTGATTAAGTAGTATATGTATGCATATATACATGTAAGACAGTTGTTGTTGGGAGTTGTTAATTTTTTTTAATGTTTGATGTAAAATTCAAATTTGATGAAAGTTTCAAGGTATTGAAACTCTCACTTTGTTGTAAGGTTAAGGGTTATATTCTTTAAATTATTCAATATTTTTCTATAATTGATAATCTAGAACTTTTCATTTTCTTCTATATAGAGATAGTCTGTGTGAGGTTGTGAAGTAAAAAAGAGATAATTTGAGAATATTTTTAGAGAGAAGTTTAAAAGTAAGATATCTTTAGAGAAGTTTGAATGAATATCACCATTGTAGGTGAGATTTGAATATACCATCATTTATTGGTGAAGTTTAATATCTTATACACATTATTTTTTGTAGTAGAAGTTTAACTCTAAACTAGTATTCAAATGAGTTTTTTACTTTTTCACGTTGAGAAAGATTTTGTCATATTAAAAGATGTTTTATTCTTTTCTATCTCTTTCCTATGTGCATTTTTATTTTTTTGCCACATTAAATTTGAGGGACCACATCCCAACACAGTTATATATTAATGATGTTAATATGGAACTATGTTTTAATTTGTGTTCCTTAATGGGTTCTAAGTATGGGTAGGTAAGATGTCATTCTATATATTAATATACGATAACCTCATACTAACTATTTTTAAGTTATATTATTGATATAATAATTTTTACAATACTATTTTTTTATCACATCATCTATCTTTTAAATATCACATATTTTTCTATAAGAAATAATCTTACTTGATCTAAATAGAATTATTGTAAGTAGTAAAGTTTATTATCAATGTATTTAATACAATTGTATTAAAAACTTGAATTCAAAATTATTAATTAAGTGGAAACAACTTTATATCAATTAATTAATTTATTTTCTTAATGATTTATCGATCTTACATTTTTTCTTTCTTCCTTTTATCTATGATATTCTTTTTTTTTAAATAACCGTACAATTTAAGTGACAAAATAAAATAATTTTGCAATGGCAAATTGACAACAAGAAAAGGCATTAAGCATGCCTGGTGTACATAACTAGTCATATGATCTGTTTCTAGTAACCAATTAATCAATACTAAAAAATGGTTTAATCAAATGATAAAGTGGTATCCTTAGTTAAACATAATGACGGCAAACAGTACAAATGTTCACCGACTTTGATTTGAACATCCCATCAAGTTTTAAAGCACAGGGCCACATAATTTGGATTAGGTTCCAAACAGAGAACAGATAACTAAGAAGAAAAAAATCTTCGCAATTTTTATATAACTTCTTTTACAATTAAAGAAAAAGATAGTTATACTAGATAGAATAGAATTACAAGATAATTTATATATCTGATATATTGCACAAAGAAATATTATGAAAAATATGTGTAAAAATAATATAGCTTTAATTAAAACGAGCTAAACTACAATTAAATGGGTTTATTTTTTTTGGCAGGTTGTTCTAATTAACACAATATAGAAAAGGAGCGGCATAACCTTTATGCTGAATTTTAAATGGTTGTGGGTTTTGTTTATGGGCTTTCTAGTTGGTAATGAAAGCCCACATTCTTGAAGTTGCACACGTGTGAGGAAATTGACTATAGGCATATTGGTTCATAATTAGTAGAAGGAATTTAAGCGTTGATAAAGTAAAAACGGACAACGAACAGAACAGGGCAGCTGTGTGTAGTTAGGTGAAGTGTCCTTTTCTGGAGCCACTAACTATACCACTTTGGAGGTATATCAAAAGCACAGAATGGGGATGTCGCTTTTGGCTGAAACTGCGACACAAGAAAGAAATAAACAAACAAACAAAGCCACCAATTTGCCAACGAACCGTACCTCAGTGGGCCTATAATATAACAAAATAAATACTGCACACTCAATAATTATAATAATATAGATTGACGGACAGGATATCTTAGAATGAAGTGGAGAAAAATTATAAGTTTAGTAGAGAATTAAATTCATTAATAGTTCTATGTTACAGTCGTTCCTTTGTTTAGTTCTTTTCCTTTTCTTTTCTCCTTTTATCATCTTTTATTTTAGTTTTGTTTCTCTTTTTTGTCCTTTTTTTCTATTTATCATTAGATTCATTTACCACAATCTTAATTAACTTGGATTAAAAGTGCTATTGATGTTGAATATACTATTAGTTAATTAGAATTCAGACTAGATTAATTTGTATATATTGTATGTATGCCTACGAGTGCAAGAAACTGAAGTCCATCACACAAATACATTCTTATGGGTTACTTCACCCTTGTCGGATTAATTACACGTCGTGTTCTATGAACATGTTGAATTACCATCTATGACTGCGGGAATGAATTCGACTCACCCAACTATTTTCACGTAATCCCTACCAGATAAGCATGTCAAAAATATCTAGAGAGATTAAAAAGAAGGGGGAAATATAACATTTTTTTATTGGGCCGGATTCCATGTATCTTTTATCAGAGATAATCTTTATTCAAGTAAAGTAGGATTATTATATGAACAAAAATATTTGTAAGCAGAAGACTCAAATTTGAGAAAATCAATTAAATTAAAACAACTGATTAAATTAAAATAATTTTGTATCAATTTATTTATACCTTTAGTGTTTAGTGGTGAAAAATATGATTAGAGATTGTTAAAAGATTGGTATAGTTAAGAATTTGATTTGATTTATTTCTGTATTTTATTCCATGTTATTTTTTCTCACTCTTCCTTCTTCAGTTTGTGAAAAGTCCAATGGGAGGAGTGCTGAACTTAGGAATACTATTTTGCAACATTTGAATTAAATGAAGCTTTGTAACAGAATATATTTATTGAGAATGACAAAAAGGGTAGGCTGAGGAGAGTTAGGGTGGGCAAGCTTCACAAAAATGTGTCTATATGTGTGTGTGTGTGTGTGTGCAGGTGTGTGTGAGTAGAGAGAGAGGGGTATATATGTACTATCTACGCCTACAAAAAAGAGTCGGATGGGAAGAGTCAAAATAGTTTGTTGAGGATTTTCATGAGGGACTGTTGATGTCAACTTAAATACGGTGTGGATTATGATGATGAAAATGGTGGGTTGCTTAGGTTACGTGGGAAAGGTGAGTGAGAGGGAAAAAGGTGTATGTTATGGTTTTCATATGAAGACAGTTGAAGGAAATGGATGTTTCCCTGTGCAAGTTTTCATTCACTGTTTGAAAGCTATTTCAAACCCTTCTATTTGTGCTTCCCCCACACCCCCATGGAAAAAAGAGATAGAATGGAGTACTAGTACCATCATTTTAACGGTCTATTTCTCTGTTGTTGTGGCACATACACATATTTTGCTTTAAATCAAGCAACAATTAATATATAATATAATATATTGACATAACAATTCATGACAGGTACACAACAATGTTGTTACCTAGCTCAATTCTTATGATTCCTTTAACAAACAACTTCTCTGAAATATGACCTCGGGCACAACCGCACAAAGTTACTTTTACAACATGTGGCACGATCGATAGTACGTTCTACCTTATTAACACGACATTTACAACATTCAACCATAAAGTTTATTTGATTGAATGCTTGTCGGATTATTCTAGTTGTGTTATAAAGTTATAGGTTATACTAAGACCTAGCATAGCAATATTGTACGATATAAAAATCAACTTTTGCAGTGTAAATTAATTGGAATGAAGCCAATTCTCAAAGTTGGCTCCCCTTGTTTTGAAGTTGATAATTTGATATATACGGCAGATGCCAGCTAACAGATATATACTATATCTGTTAAATCATCACTACGATGTGGAATAAATATACTCAACAGGAGTAAGGTATTAATTAAGGTTATTTTGGGTATCTAAGCTTTGTCTTGTTATCTTTAATTAATTTACCCCACCCCCTTTTTTGGTTGTTTAAGATTGCATTTCATCCATCGTAGTTAACCCTTCAAGGGTTCTGTTGTAGTCATTTTCAAATTTGAGAGACTACCTCAACTTAATTGCAAGTTTCTTCTTTATTGAAACTTTGCGTAGCTAAGTAATAGTCCATACCCCATTAATTTAGACGGATCATCTTTACATGTGCAATTAGTTTGATAATTATCTTGGTGGGCAGCCAAAAAATAATAATAACAAATTATATAATATATATATATATAAATATATTTATGATTTATTGCATGCACCAAGAAAATGTTTGAATTGAAGAGTCTTCAGGTGGTATGCAAGAATTCTATTGGGTCAATTTTTTTTTTTTTTTTTTTGCTTTGACACAGTATGATCTTCATGAAAAGTTGCCTACAAATGTAAGACTACAAAAAGGATTCATTTATGATTATGAATTAAGTTGGTAGGATTAATACATTATGACTGGACTTAGTCTTACCTGTGACCGCGGGCATAAGCTATTATACCAGTTAGTTATGTGCAGCATTTCAATTCTTAATAATGACAGAGGAAGACCAAAATATTTTCTAAGATTTTTCTAGAAAATAGTTGCTTCTAGCTAGGATTTTTATTGTGTTAAAAAAAAAAGTTAGGATTTTTATTCAATATTATTTGCCCTTTACAGTTACCATGTTTATTCGTCAAAATCAACTGTTTCCATACCAAACAGGTCCAAGAATAGTTTTTTATTTTTATTTTTATTGTGGATGAATATTATATCATTTTTGCATTTACACTTTTTGAATACCTTTTTATAAATCATTCTTCTGTTATCTCATATTATTCTACTGACTCTTTTATATATCTTCTATTTTCTTCTTCTTATTGTGTGTGTATCCTAATTATAAAAATAGTAACAAAATGTGTTGTCTCTCTACGAACAAAAATTGTTAATAATGCATATCCAGATTAACAAATTATATAGCTAGTCTTTCTTGTTTTGGGGGAGGGGTAGTATATTTGCGTTTCTTTTTTTTTTTTAAAAAAAAAAAAGTGGATATATAACAATTTAGCAAATTATTTTAAACTGCTAACCTATTTCGAAAATACAAA
>PYAF01003243.1:5971647-5989231 GCA_007407185.1 Glycine tomentella | reverse complement strand
CAAATTCATATTTCAAAAGGAACGTTCCTTAATCCTCATTGTTAACATAAGAATATTGTTGATGAATAATTTATAAATGTCTTTATAAACACTTTTTAACTTTGAGATATGTTAAAATCCTGGTGAGTATCTGAAACAAAAAAAACTCAATTTTGATAATCACAGTGTATAATATGTATTGGACTTATTTAAATTATGTTGTATAATAAGTTCATAACACTGATAATATACATAACTAATTAAAAATGAATTATTTATAATGTACTCTTTTTTATAAGATGTTTGTTCTTTAATTGTTAATATGTTTGATTTTTTGTTATTATATTCCTTAGAATTTTGAAGAGTTGATAATGACTCGATCGATCATTAGATTTTATATTGCGTCAATTTAATTATTTAATTTGTTAATTATTAAATTATAAATAATTTTCAAAGTCATATAAAAATAAATTATTATTTTTTAAATTACCAAATCGATATATGTGATGCAAAAGATCAATATGATTTGATTCAGATTTAATATTACATATGGAATCAAACTAAATAATGTATTATTTTTATATTTTCAATTTTTTTAATTAGAATCAAATTGCACTGAGAACATCTATTGAAAAGTAAGTTGATTAATGAACTTTTCAAAAATCAAACCCAATAGGATTAACTAAACAAATAAAAATAATAAAAGTGAATTTAATTATTCAATAGCTAGCTAGCCCAACCCCAATAGGTGTATACTATCATCCTTTGAGTGTTGAATTAATTCCTGAGCGTTTGAAATGAAATGTATGTTGCCATCTCAGCTCGTTCTTATTTCAGTATAGCTTAGCTAGTTGAATTATAAGAGAGGAAGACAATTTGGTTTTAAAGATGTGATTCAACTGGGTAGACCTACCAATTACTATTAGATGTCCATTAAATATCCAATGAACAGTAAGGTAATTTTACAGTCATCAACAACATATATGTTGATGTTTACGGACAAACTGTATTCATATTTTGATGGGAAGATAAGTGTTTGATTTCGTAGGGTATGAAATCTCAATCGGTTAAGAAACACATTAGAATAATAGTTACTTCACTATGTGTTTCAATGTTTTATTTGACTTGTCATCTGCATGGAATTGAAGAATGAAAAACTAAGGCAGACTGTTTGGAAGTACTTTTCTTGATGCTATACTTACACGGCATTTGAATTAATCCTTATAAGATTAATATTAAACTGATTTTGACAGCTCTCTGACTCTCTCATGGCCATAAAAATGACCATTCATTAATAACAGACAAATTTTCATAAAATTGAGGTCCTGTTTACCAGGTTTGCTGAATCTTTTGTTATTATAATCAATTAGAGTATCGTTAAATTAGTAAACCTCGTTTATTTTGCTATCACAACAATTTTTTCAAACAATCTTACATCACATGGAGATTAATTCGATCTATCTCTACAAGTTAGATATTTGGATTTGAAACGATTAATAGACTGTCGTAACCCATTATAAGTATTTTATAGATAATTATAAGGAATCAAATGCGTGGATTTAAATGAACTATGCTATGCATTCCACTCCATTTTTTCTTCTTCTTCTTTTCCGTTGGGCTTCACGTGCGTTTTTAATTTCCTGGACTACTTCAATGATAAGTCCTCTCTTGAACTGAAAAAAATGGAAACATATTCTTTCCATTTGTGGCTGTACTTTGCAAGATGGAGAAAGAGAATTAATGGACACATGAAAATAGGTGCTAATCTGTCCACTTTTGATTATTCTCGTTCATAAAATGGTACAAATTAAAAAATTAATTTACTGAGGTTACAAGAAGTTCGTATTAATTAGTTTTCGAAACCTAACAGTTAAAAATTTGCTTGAACCAACTCAAAAAATTTTGAAAAGTTTTTTTGAAATAAAATTGCTGCAATACTAGAAATGAGCATAAGCAACCCCCCAGCTCCCAAATTGTGTTCCTGGGATACCTCATCCATTTTTCTCTCTCCAATATTTGGATTCCAATTCATAAACCTAGCTTTAATGTTTTTATACGACACGATGTGCAGAATTCGGATTACCAACAAGTTTAGTAAGAGCAACCCTTTGTACATGTACAATTAATCGTGAAGAAAGATAAGTAAAATTTGAATTAGAGTTGCTGATAAAGTGAATTTTTAGTGCAAATAATGTTAACTGGCAAGGAACTTAGGTCATTTTAAAAGTTTAGGACTTAGATATAATGGGAAAAAAAATCAAGGAATATTAAGTATGGATACAAATTTAAACTCAGGACCTTGTGCTAACAATATATCTAAAACCCATACCACTAGGCCTAGGCCAAACCTAATGAGCATATTACCAGATTTAATACTATAATGTTTCTAATTTAGTGATGACTTTGTCTTTGCCAACTTTCTTTTTAGCTTTAACTAATGAATACGTGATTTGTTTTTTTTTTTATTATTAGAAACTATATGTATCATTCATGTAGATGAGGCAAAACATGACTCGATGCAAGATGCGAGCAAACTGAGCAAAAAAAACCAAATTTAATTTGGATCTCTAAAATAAAGTCCAAATCATGTAAAAACTTGATTTTTAGGATTTTTAGTGGACTAAATTCACTTTATATCATAATTAAATAAGACTAAAAAGACCTACGTTTAATTCAGACTCAAAGCTTAGAGTTCAAATCTTACATTTCATCATACAAATTTGATTTTGACTACCTTAATATATCATGTTACTTCTAGTTTCATGGGATTTATTAGTAAATAATGTAACTAACATATTAAAGACTCAAACATAAGACTATTGATTAAGTTTTCATTAGTTAATCACGTGTTCAGTGTATGAATTCGTAGAGTTAATTGCTGAATGAACAAAAGATAAATTGAAGAAAAATTAATTTCATTTGTAAGAAAATATAGGTGAATATTATCCCCCAATTACTAAGATTCTTCTTTGTATCGGTTCAACTACAATTACAATATTATTGTTTTTAGCATAAGCACAAAATTAAAGATACATACACAAATGTGCTACCATGTCCTGTACAAACAAGAAACACATAAAAAGCTATACATATCACATGTTGTTTGTACCACAATTAATTATAGAAAGAATGTTTTTGGAAGGATTATATTTTGCAAAATAATAATTTTTTAAGATTGATAATTCTCCAACAACTTTATCCATCGATATTGCTTAGAAACTGCTTCATTTTATCAAGGTCGCAATTACCTGATGTGGGAAATCAACCACAACAGTCTTCGATCAAGGAGAGACGTCCCTTTAATAAAAACTATACGGTAACCAAACAAAGTGGATTTGATTATTAACGTGGTGCGATGGTTTATATAATAATTGAAGGAATTTGAAAAAGAACGGCAATAGGAAGTTTTCCTTCTTTTTATAGTTAATAGCAAAACACTATCGGTGTAAAAAAAAATTATATCATCAACTAATAAAAAATCATAATTAATATAATTTTTAAATTATTATTATAAAAATCAATAAACTCTACCTACATTAATATTAATATATGTAATTGAATAATAATGCAATAAATTGTTTTATAATATAAGTGTATAGTTTATTTTTTTTTATGTTTTGTTTTTTTCTTTTCTTGTGAAAGATAAAGAGGGATTTGATAGAGAAGTTGAATGGCCAATGGCATATAATATAAGGTCTCTATTTAAGTCCATGTAGAGAGGGCATAATCTGTCGTGTGAAGACAACAAAAGTGACTTACCATCCACAACCCTAAACCAACCCCTCTCCTCCCTCCACTTCCCTATATATCTTGTTCGAGACTTCTCTTTTTTGTGCTTGATGTTCAAGATTTCTCGCCGCTAGCTAGCTATCTTCAACATAATAATATTATCGCCTGCATCCACAGTAACAGGACCCCTCTCTTCTTCATCAGTCCATGGAGGATTCTTCAGCTGGTGAAGACACCAAGACTTGCCCTCGTGGCCACTGGAGACCCGCTGAGGATGAAAAGCTTAGACAACTTGTTGAACAATATGGTGCCCAAAACTGGAATTCAATCGCTGAAAAGCTCCAAGGAAGATCAGGTACATATAAATTAATACATATCATATGATTTATTCATATCGATCTCATACATGTATATAATCAAATTAATTAAGTTGGATTAATCATTGGAACAAACTTAATATGCTCCTTGTTAATTAAAAATCTTAGTGGAATTAATAGTACGTAGAAGATCTAATTCAAGGGTTTATTATTAATTAGCTTGAATTAATACTATTGCACCCAACTTGATTAATTCCTTAAGAACCTTATATAGATTTCTTAATTAATTCTTTGCATAAAAATCATGCATTTTTTATTTTATTTTTTTAGGATAAATATTAATTTTTGTTAATAGGAAGAATTGAAATCACAATCTTTATTCTTTAATCGTCTAATCCATTTTATATCTGACATAAAAATCATGCATGTTTCTGTGTCTTGATTAACCAAACCTTAATCATACGATTCATGTTTTGGTTCCTTAGGGAAAAGTTGCAGATTAAGGTGGTTCAATCAGCTGGACCCGAGAATCAACAGAAGGCCATTCACGGAAGAGGAAGAAGAGAGGCTACTCGCGGCACATCGCATTCACGGGAACAAGTGGGCACTCATAGCGAGACTTTTCCCCGGTCGAACCGATAATGCTGTGAAGAACCACTGGCACGTTATAATGGCGAGAAAGCAAAGGGAACAGTCCAAGTTATGTGGGAAGAGAAGCTTCCAAGACGTTTACAACGATTCCAACAACACGTTCCTCGAAAAAAGAACAACACCACAATCTCATCATCAAGACATGGTTTTTAGTACGAGATTTGGGTTAGAGAATGGAAGATTCTTCGACTTTCGAAGCCTCGATAAAAATAAGGATGATAGTAATAATAATAATCATAGGATAGTGTCAGATACTCCTTCTAGTAATTCTATGGCGTCTTGGAATTTTGGTTCTGTTCCAACCACCACCACCAAAGGAGCCAGAGACAATTTCAATAACACTTGTTGTTCTTCTAGTGTTTATCTCTCGGAATGTTCCAGAAGCTCAGAAAGATCTTTTCTTTACAGAATTTATCCAAATCCTGCATTCTCTCTTCCCAACTACAAGAGGGTTGTTCCAACAAGTCCTTTAATTAGTACTTTCCTTGGTTCTCCTGATCATGATGGAAGGATAAAGAAGGACTGGATGAGTTTCTGTGATAATAATAAAAACTCATCATCCACATTCACCAAGTTGAAGGCTTCCACGGAGAAAGATCAACAACAAACAAATGAAGATGAGACCAATAATATCGAGCCCAAGGAAGTTCCTTTCATTGATTTTCTTGGTGTGGGTGTCTAATGACCAATCAAGGGTTTAATTATTTAACAACGTATTATGGTACTTAATTATATAATCTGTAGTTTGATTAGCTTTCTAGTTTTCACTCTTCCATTATGGATCAATTCTAGCGTTTAGCAAATAGCAATTCTAGTTTAGTTTTGCAGTTAAGGCTATCGTAATTATGAAGCCTTTCAATGTTTCATCAGGTTGTGTTTAGAGTGAAAATTTTCCAACTTTTTTTGTTGTTGTTGTTCATAACTTCAATTTTATTTTCTTGTCCCCGTCTGAGGGATAAAGCTTTGAGTGCTGAGGATCTGATTAAGGGTAGTGAATGATTTGTGTGAGATACACGTTTGCTGCGCGTGGCTTGGAATTTGGAGCTGTATGAATATATAGTAAGTGCATATATAAGGTATTGAAAATTTGCAGACATTGATCACTGAAATATCTTCTATCTATATATGTAATGGCAACTTCGATTTTAAGCTCTCACTAAGAAATAAAAGTGGTGCCAGACACAGCTATCTTTTATGCCATATTAACATATATATGTTACTAATTGGAAGATTGTGATCAAGTGTACGTAGGTGTAACTTCTTAATGAATAGAATGCATGCATTAATTCTTCCTTGCTCAACAATTCACGAGATTGATGATGATGCCTGAATATTAGTCATTTCTACTTGTGTTTGCTGTAGAATCTCATATTAGGAAAGTAAGTTCGTAAATGAGATTAAATATGGTATATAATAGCTGTTTTTGATGCTATATTTGTAGTTATTTATTTTTATGAGAACCACTTGGGTACGGTTAGGTTAATTATAATCACTGAATGATTTTTAAACGATATCGCATTAATTTGTTTTCTTAGTATTGCAGAATGCATGCTTGAGCTTTCAAAATTATCATTTCATTTTTTATTAGTTGTTTTGTTATCTATTTACTATTATGATTTACAAACACGCAATAATGTTTAATAGTTGATAATTAATTCATAACAGAGATAGATTTAAGAATATATATACATTGCGAGCCAAAGTGTGTTTTTTTTATTGATTCTTATTGGGAGCTAGTCACTTCTACCTAGCTAATTGTCATAAGAAAATTTATTAAATTCGTTTGTTAATTTATAGCCAAAAAATTATTATTGATACCGTGTACAGTTATTTAATTAGTATGCTGGACTAATTTTTTAGAAGGTAATTTGATTTTAAAAATAATTAATTTTCCTAACAATATTTAAGTGATGCATATAAATTAGTTAAAAAGCATAAATTTGGTACATATTTAGTAATGCTTATTTTTATTTTATTTTAATCAAATTTCTCTAAAAAATTGACACAAAATCCTTAACATTTTTATTATTTTGGTAAGAAAATCTTTTATCCATCATATTATTATAAAAGAGTTCTTATATCACTAATTTTATTGTTTGTTTTATCCTCGAAGACCAAGACATGACTTAAGTATTATTTATGATTCCAGTTGGTTAAAAATGTAATGCATGTTACCTTTGTTTTTTTTCATATGAAGTGAACAAATAAATCGCTACCTATGAATTTAACTAATTTTTAAGAATAAATAAATAAATATATAATTATGAATACTTCTCAGAACTGGATTTGGTTGACAGCTACGTAGCTTAGATATATATATCCTGCGAACTTGCAACCACCCAAATATTTTTTCTTCTTCTTCTATTCTTGACATATTACTTCTGACGTAAAATGGTCACTGAAATCAAATAATGACGTCATAACTGTCATATTTGGACATACGCCAATAAAATGTAAAGAGAAGGAGTGTGAAAATTAGAAAGGTATATGTTACGTCATGATTTTCTATTTTTTAATTAATAAATATTAATTATTAATTTTTATTAGTAAAAGAATTAAATTCATAATTTTTTCTTCTTTTTCCTTTTTTATCACACAAATAAACTTATAATTCCCTCCAATATGCCATGAATAATATATACAAGATGTTTGCAATGGGTGTGCTGTTAAAAAGTTTATTATTAAAGCCATATATTTGAAAATATGTCAATAAGTTTTTGCTTTAGTGCTAATTAAACGTGCAAGCAATTGATGGACTTAGGCATCTATTTCACAATTAAATTTGTGTAAAAGGAAACATAGTATGTAAAAAATGGTTCTAGTGTGTGCTATACTGCTATTAGCAAAATAAACATCCTCGCTAATGTCAATAAACCTTACGTCCATAACAAAATAGCACTATGAAAATTAAGATAATAAAGAAAAACTTATATTAGAATGCTTGAAACTAAACTGTAGAGCCAGTAAATGAAACCATGGTAGCTTTTAGAAAAATTTAAGTTAAATTATAATTTTGGTTCATTAGTTTTTTAAATTTATGATTTTGGTTCTCTTGAATTTAAGTGTAACATTTGATTCCTCTAATTTTATAAATTAGTAATTTTGGCCCACCTGATAAATTATTAATAAATAATTTTAATTAATTCAGTTATTAAATTAATTATAAATGAAAATTATTAATTATAAAAAATTTAATAAAAAAATTATCAATAATTTTAAAATACTGTATTCATTTTCTTCTCCATCAATACTTCTTCCACTTTTATTGTCACACGAATTGCACAGGCAACAACACCACATCCAATTAATAGTCTTTTATTCAAGTTTTTTTAATGATTAATAATTTTTATTTAATTTATAATTAGTTTAATATCTCTAATAATCTATCATAACACCAAAATCACTAATTTATAAAATTAGAGGACCAAATATTATAATTAAAAATAAAAAAACCAAAATTATAGATATAAAACTAGGGGATCAAAATTATAATTTAATCCAAAATATAACAAACTAAGCAACTTTTAAGTTGCACATAAATTGTGCGCGTTTTAATTGCTTAATTTCTATGTATGAATCAAGTAGAATTCTCCATCAAAATCAAGTGTCACACATGTACACTCATGTAATTCCCAATCCCCGCTTTTCCTTCTGGTTTAACCTATAAATAATATATAGTATTAATGTTTTTCTTTAAATTGCAGCATTCGTTGCATCATAGCTTCTAGTCATAGTTTCACAAAAAAAAAAAACAGCTTCTAGTCATAGCCACTATTTTTGACATATGTAGCTATAGGTCTTGGGGGTATAATAATAATAATAATAGTAATAATAATAATAATAATAATAATAATAATAATAATAAGAAAAAGAAAAAGAGAAAGAAGAAGAAGAAGAAGAATGATAAGATCAGTGTGGACAGAAAATTGTATTGTTGAATTGCGCTAAGAATTTGTCAATTTGGAAATTAGGGGTGTTCGCGGTCTGGATTGGATCGGTTTTGAAGCAAAAAATTATCTGATGCAATTCCTTCGGTTTGGTCATTTGATCATCCATTCGGTTTGAAATTTTTTTCAAATCCGATCCAATTCAATCCAATTTTTTTCGGTTTGGATTGGATCGGTTTTCGGTTTTTTTAAAAGTCTAAAAATAAAACTTATGAGATTTATTTTTATCAAAATAAGGAGTATCTAACATAAACAAACACATTCATTGGACAAAAACAAACATTATTTTCTAATTTTTATTAGACAAACACGTTCATGTATTGGATTTTTGGTTTTTGGGCTATGATAGGGAATAAGACCAAGTAGATAAAGGGTAAGGTATGATTTATAATTGGATCGGTTTGGATTGGATCAGTTTTCACCGGCCAATCCGAAAATCGATCCAATCCGGTGAAAATTTTCGATTTTTTTTTCGGTTTTCAGTTTTTCGGTTTTCGGTTATTTCGATTCGGTCACCGCGGTTTACATCGGTTTGGATCGGTTGATGAACACCCCTATTGGAAACATAGGAAATCTTCAATATTACAAGACTTTAAAAAATTGTAAAAAAACTGAAAAAGATATTTATTTTCAATTTAGCATACTCAAATTATAATATATTTGGAATTCATTTGATAGTAGATAAGAGTTTTTTTCATGTACTTTGAGAACAATTTCATTTTGAAACAGTCTTATCATCATGAGACTTGCACGATGAGTTTTTTTATTTTTTTATTTTTTTAATTTTACAGTCAAATACTATATATATAGAATGAAGTAGTACGGTTCCACATCTTGACCCGGGAGAGATATTTTCACTTTCAGGCTACAAAATGATCAGTTCAATTCCACGAGGACATATATAATAAGAAGCACGGATATAAACTCCTACTATTTATTTATCTTTACAGTTAATTATCTTTTTCATCCACTATAAAAAAGTTGTACTGACTTTATGGAACTAAATAGAATAAAGCAAGCATTGCACTTTAGCTTATCCACTTGAATATTTTCCTTTTACTGCCTATTTATAATATATTTGTACTAATTGTTAGTGAAAGGTTACCCTTAGCTTTTTTTGTTTTTGTTTTTATTCGATAGTGACGATAAAATTATCAAACTTACATCTCTTTACTATTAATCCAATTTGAATAACTAAGTTTAAATTAATTATCATTGTACATTTTTTAATGATGATTATTATTGTACATTTATATTTACTATTAATAATTATTTGGTAAACACTAATACCTTATTATGAGTAAAAAAAATTAATCAAAAATCTTCTCATCTTATAATTTACTAAAGTAAGTAATTAGAATTATTGATTGAGAAATTAAATATTAAAATTTTAATTAAATATATAATACACACAAATAATAAACTATATATGTACCTAATGATATATTTAAATCTCAAATATTAATATTTCAGTCAATATTGATAGATCTTTAGTTTTATCTGTAAAGTAAATCCCTAACTTTAAAAATCAGTTTTATGATCTCTGATTTCAAAGAAGAAAAAACTAACTTTATATTGGTTCTTCTATAAAGATATAGGAGAAACCTATTTTGTTTGCTTCAATTAGCAGATTGATAACACTTTCAAATAGCAAAATTTATTAACAAGAGTTGAGTACAGTGAAAGGAGCTAACTTCTCACAAGGTAGTGGATTAAATTTGAATCCCCACTAGGAGAAATGACTTTACTTGAATTAATTATAGATATTTTTCTATAATTTCAAACCTTTTTCTTTTGAATATTTTTAAATTCATTTTTAAAATATTGAATTTAAAAATGCATTGCGCATGACACATACAGTAGTAATTTGCAAACACATTGAAGAGTGAATATATATAGGATTCTTTTCATTTTCATATCTCCTGTTTAAGATAGGAAAACTATATTGATAACCTCATAATTAATTAAATTTCTGATTTATTTGTATTATTCGCTGATATTTTACTTATTTATAGCCACCGGCCTGTTTCTCTCCGTATAGAGTTTGATTTTATTTCTTTCATTTTCTCATCCAATATCGATGTGTATTTCTTGCCTTTTGACATAGTTAAAGGAACTAATATATATAATTAATTAACACTAACTAATGAAATTGTGACCTAACCGAAAGCACTCGGCCAGGTACCACCACCGCCCACATCACCCATGTCTAATTTCCATTTAGATGGCTGATCATAATCATGTATATATAAGCAAAGTGAAGAAAAGGATTAGCTTAAGACATGAATAAAAATGATTTATTTAATAAAAAAAATTATGTTCAATTTTTATCAAGTATATTTTTTTTTTAGATCCACGATATCCCTGAATCACAAATATAATTAATCTCTAATCTAATAATTTGAGAGACACTCATGATTTTTAACAGTGGACAAAATAAAAAGCAAAGCAAAGAAAGAAAAAGAACAAGAAAGAGATGAAGGAAAGAATAAGAGGCCAATAGAAAGGGAGTGGTCTCTCTCAGTTAGCAGCATTGCAGCAATGCCTTCATTGGTCTTGTTCCACACTTCTTTTAATTTTTCTATGAAAGGATCTCTTTCTTTGTTCCAAAGTATCTTTTTTTCCTCCCAAAGACCAGCTAGATGGACGTAAATTGAAATGATGACCGTTAAATACGGGCATTTGTATATTGATCAATCAAAATATATTCACCTATTGAAAAGTTAGCTGTAATTAAAAGCTGCTAAATTATTAAATTATAAATATTTGATAAAATTATTTATTGAAATAATTAAAAATATAAAATAATATAAATAACATATTTAAAATGGATAAAATAAATAAAATAAATATCTTTAAAATAATAAATAAATAAATATAAAAACTTAAAAATTAACGTTTTAAAAAATATTACTTACATTTTAAAAAATACTAAAAATTACTAACAAAACATTAGAAACTACTTAAAACAATTTCTTTAGCATATAATTAAACAAGCTTTTTATATTTGCCCAACATAACCTTTTATGTTTTATTTACACATTAGAGGGTGGCTGCTCGAGATCCTCAAGAGAATACTTCAATAATATAAAATCACCTGCTGATAATTGTCTAATATAATATGTGTCTATTTACGATTAGTTACAAAAATCATGTATGAAAAATAAGAAAAGTAATATGGCGTTGGAGAAAGCAGGAATGTATTGAATTCTCCAAAATTTCCTATTTAGAAAACTCCTGCACATACTTGATTAGTTTGACAACCAATGCCGTCTCATACAGTAGCTGATCTGGTTTGTTTTAAATTTTAAGGTAAATAGAATTGCTTATAAAAGAAGTAAATTTTTTCAATTTTTGGCTAAAACTTAAAGCTATATATATATATATATATATATATACACACACACACTTATTTTAATAGTGATTATACCTATTTTAGAACTAATGATACTTAAATTTAAAATGAATGAAACCTACGCCGTTGTGTAATTAATTAATGAACAAATTATAACAATACTTTCTGAGCTTTTAATTTATTAATTAATTTAATTTGATTAGTATTTAATTTAAAATAAATGTTATAATTATTTATATTTCCCAGTGTTGAGGTGCCATTCGAGTTTATGCCTTTATGGTGATTAGTGAATGTCCTATATTATGAAGCTATGCCTATTGAGTGCTGAGGGTTTATTTATTTTAAATTTGGTTAGATAAAATTTAATATATCGATGTTAAAATTAACTATTAAAAGTTAAAGAATTATAAGATTAACTTTAAAGATTAAAAGAAAAATTAAATAAATAATAGGTTTTGAGTTCAAATCAATCTTACTAACATTTATAATAAAATTAATAATTAATATTATCTGATAAAAAAATACTATTAAAAGTTAAAATAAAAATTGTTAAGGTCTTTCTAGAAGTCTAAAAGGGCATGAGATATATACCTGCATGTTAACATGAAAGAACAAATAACTACTCATCCTATAGTCTAGACTTGGAACTATTATCTCCTTCAAATATTCCCACAGTTCAGTAGTGTCAAAGAGATCGACAAGGATAGATATATAAGAGGTTGGCACAAATGCTGTTCAATCAAAGCTTCCCGGGTGTGTTACAGCAACTTCATCAAAGTTATGTAGTCAACATTGCCATTCCCTACTTTAATTATATTGCTTTAATCATTTCTTCCTATCTAAATCCTTGCCATAATCTCCCTCCTATCTAAAAGGCTAAAAGCTTGGCATAATCTCCTCCGTTAAGCACCCCAACTTTCACGCGACTAATTTTCCAATTAAATTTATGTTGATCTTTTCTGGGGTACTGATGATTCCCCACCACCACCCACAACACCTACTCTAGCCATTCACTAGACACTGTTAGTTTTGTCTCGTTCAGGATAATTACTGATTGCTTCTTCTTTTTCTGACAATTTTTTTTGACTTGCTTATATGAACTAAACTGTTATTTTAGATTTAAATAATTAATTATTTACATGGGACCATTTTTTTGTCTAAGAAACCTAGACTCACATTTAACCCTCCTGATTTTCTGTCGTTGTACTACTTGTTGGCCGACTCTTATTGAGTTTACTTTTACAGAAATTTCTAGTTTATTTCACACTATTTAGCTCTGCCTCAACAAAGGAAAAAACTTTTAAATGTATTAATTATTAATATTTTCTATACTTTTAATCAATTCATTTGAAAGTCTATTAATAAGATATTTACTCCTCTCTCTATTTTTATTTATAAGACTCAAATTTAAAATAATATTTATTTCTTTTCATAATATACAATTTGTAATATTATTTGCATTAATTATTTATAAACTGTAATATTCCAAAAAAAATAGAGAGAATATATTTATAAACCATTAGAAAAGAGAAAAATATTCATGACAATAATCATTTTGAAAAAATTATAAATTTAAGATAAATTTATTGTTATTAACTAAATTAACTATTTTTCTTAATCTTGATGAATTAAGTAATTGAATCTTATATATAGAAATGGAGAAAGTAATTTTCTATAAAAGTAAATATATTTATTGTACTATTAATAATTAATATAAGTCAATCCATTAGTTAAAGAAATTATTTCTTGAATTACGAATAAGGTCATTAACTATACCTTTAGTTATATCATTTATTTTTATGGATATTTTGAGGATAAAATTAAAATTTATGATATTATTAATTAAATTAAATAATTTTATTGATGTTGATGAATGATTTTTTTTATGATTTGCATCAAAATTCAAAATTGATAGTCGAAGGACTAATTTCTTTTGAGCTTTAAAGATGATTGAAGTGAGTTTTACTTTTTTTTTAATAAAATTTTGATAAAAAAAAAAATTGAACCCTTGACAATATAATTAAAAGCTGTATTAGCTAGGGGACTGCTGAAGGTAGTATAAGCTGTCGTATCAAGATTGCTATTAAATTGTTAAAATTGAATTTATATAAATAAAAATCACACAAGGCACAAAATAGACTAAGTTACTACTTATTGAGACCCCACCTCATCATACAATTGAACAGTTAAAATGTCGAAGGTGGCATGGCAGTTATCATGAGGTGCCTCGTAGTTGCATCCATCTTTAACAAACTAATTATTGAATTGACCTTAATTATTAAAGAAAAGCCATCGATGTGTCTCTAACCTGTGTCCCCATTTATATAAAACAATCCTAAGGCCCCATAATGCGACACAATCAGTTCCATTATTAAAGGGATAAGCCTCAACCTTGCAACCCAACACAACCAAAATTCGCTTAATTTGCTACTTGTTAAGGTCTGCACTACGAGAATGTTTCAGGGAAGAGGCAGTGCATCTTTACCTATTGTGGTCACTGTGGTTTCACTACTGTGCCTTTTGGTTCTTGTGGAACGTGCTAACGCAGCAACTTACTCCGTTGGAGGACCTGGGGGATGGACCTTCAACACTAATGCTTGGCCCAATGGAAAAAGATTCAGAGCTGGTGATGTCCTAAGTAAGTAAATTTAATTATTTTTATTATCATAAAATGTATCAAATGTTAGTTTATTAGTTTTGTTAGAAATATCATTAGGAGAATTTGAACTCTCGATTTCTCTTCCCTTCTTAATTTCTTCCTTCATCATTTTTAAATCATTTAACTAACCTTATATCTCATAATTAATTAAATTTAATCAGTACTCCACTCTTTGTATTATTATTTTTTTTATAGGTCTAACTTTTTATATTTAACCAGTTTTATTCATGATTTCAATATTTCATAGTTTTTAATAAATTTTAATAAATAAAGAATATGATAGAGAAAGTGTGTTATTGTTGATACGCTTCATTGCCATTTTGTTTTAATTTTCTCAATGTGGTTATTGTTGTTGCAGTCTTCAACTATGACTCAACGACCCACAATGTGGTTGCTGTGGACAGAAGTGGATACAACAGCTGCAAGACACCAGGGGGTGCTAAAGTGTTCAGTTCAGGGAAGGACCAAATCAAACTCGCAAGAGGGCAGAACTACTTCATATGCAACTACCCTGGTCACTGCGAATCTGGGATGAAAGTTGCCATTAATGCACTGTGATATACTAGTAGTGCTCAATACTTGTTGAATTGAAGTCACTGTTAAGTTAATGGTCAATTAACTAGCATTAGTAAATGTTAGTGTGTGATATTCTATGTACTCTTTTTTTTATATATTAATTACTATAGTTTGTGAAGCAAGTGGGAGTGAGCTGGCTTGGTAGATCAATTGTTCCTGTATTTGATATGTGTTGTGTGGTGGGAGTATGATAATGGTCCATTAGTCACGGGCTCTTCTTATTAGACATTGCATCTGCATATTTTGAAATTATTGAAGTCCGAGAGCCAATTATCTGTATCTAGTGTCTCTGTGTCACAGTGTGCGGATTGTATTACTGAATATGTTGCCTTCAATAAATTAAATTTTCTACATTGCTCCACCACAAAAGGATGATGCCAAAAGTTTTTGGTTGGAGCTAGTTCTGAGTTAAATTAAGCTTATATGGACGATTATTAATTTATTATAATTCGAAGTTGTTACAAGTGATTATATATCTACCCTTTACCCAATTATCCATCACGTGTGACATAATATGGTTTGAATTTGTTATAAGAAACATGAACCATACTTACAAATACTAATTGAATGACATCAGATATCATAATCGATTAATTAGTCCAAATATTCATCTTTACTTTCTAGTATATGCTCAAGATCAGTTTCTTGTTTTGAAAGAAATGATCATTAAGCACTATGAATTGTTGCCGATGATTTAATATTTTACCTTGGCATGTTCTAGATGGGAGAGCAAATAATATAAAAGAATAAAAGGCAAGTAAACGGTTAGCATGACAAAATTGTAATTAAAGACTCGTTTAGAATATCAAATATTTTTAAATTTTAATTAGTTTAGCACATTGAATTAAAATTATTTTATAAATAAGTAAACAAATAAAATTTATCTAGTGCATAAATTACATAATACAATGTGTGTGCATAATAGTTTTTTTAACTGAAAACTTGCCATTTTTCGATGATTCATATTGGTGTGAGCATTTATCATTGAGCAATTTATAATTGATAATTAAGAAATAACTTATTTTATTAAATTTAATATTGATTTAGAGCATGGTTTTCAAACCCGGACCAGATCGGCTGGTTCGACCTAGAACCAGTCACATATTCGATCTAATGCTTCCTAAAAATCATTATATCCTTAAATCATCTCAAAATCTTTGAATCAGTTGAAAATTAATGAGATCCTATGGGTTAACTATTTTAACCGATTTCGCTAAAACTTTTGTTTAAAAAAAACTTTCAAAATGATGTCGCTTTGGTTTAAAAAAAATATATGATGACTTATGACACTTTTAAGTGAATTTAGTTTTTATTTTTATCAAATTATTATGTTATTTTTGTTCAATATTCCTAGAATATTATATTAAAATATTAAAATATATATTTTATTAAAATCGGTTTGATCTCAATTAAATCATTAGCCTTTGAATTAGTACCTTCATCGGTTCGATGACCGATCCAATTAAGAAAACATTGATTTAGAGATGGTTTGGTGTTTGCATATGTTTAAAAAAAAATCAGAGTTGTTTTACATATAAAAAATGCACTTAAACGTTGGTTTTACTAGAAAGGACTTGTGTTGAATTAAAAATTCCACACTAATATTTGATAAAATTGTTTTCATTTAAATTTTTAAAACTTTTTTTTTGTAAAATTGATTTTATAAAATTTATTTTAAACATTCAGCTAAACACAAAATTTAATGCATGCAACTGATGCAAGTGCACAAGATGATTGTTTAACATACATCGTGTAGACAATAAACAATTGGCAAAAAAAAAAAAATACTAAGGCAAATTTTTTTGGGGGGGTTCACAAATTATGACTAGTTGGACCCTAACCAGTGTCAATATGATAAGCTATTTTGGCGGGCCAAGGCCGGAAATGAAAAGATACCGCAGAGACTCATACTTTTGGGTTGACACTGTCACAGGCTCGAATAAATTAGGGCTGTTTCTCCCTTTGCTATAAATGATTGTTATTTTTCGCCCATATCCGTTGTTGGGTTAACCAATGACCAAAATTTTTTATTTAAAGTAAATTTTAATTAATTAATAATATAAAATAACTTTTTTATACTAATAATATTATGTATCAAAATAAAAGTCATATTTTAATTTTGATATATTATTATTATAAATTTTTTACATTATTAATTATTTGAAAATCACTTTAAACATTATTTTTAATTAAAGTAATTTAACATAATATTTCATGATTAAATAATAGTAAAAAAAATCTTTACACCATTAATTCATTCATTACCACATTTTATTTAGATTTAAATGGTATACATTCTTAGTGTAAATTTTTACATTATCAACCAATCAATTAACTTTGATAGCACTTTTTATTTAGAATTTTAATCCAT
>PYAF01003243.1:5956991-5971547 GCA_007407185.1 Glycine tomentella | reverse complement strand
TAGTATTTCTATATAGAATGAAAAATGTTGAAAACACATTATCTAACATATTTTTTCTACTAGATTGACTAAAATTTATTAATTTATTTTAATTTCACTTCTTATTTAATGATTTTCACTGTTAAATTTTTCTAAGAATTTTCAATCAATTTTAATTAATAAAAAAATGTCTAAAAAAATAATTAGGAATAAGAATGTATTACTAGCTCGAAATGAAAACATATTTATTTGTGTAATACTAGACCCAAAGACTAATATAGTAATATGTCATAATCTTGAATCGGTTTGTTTGCATTTTCCAAAGAAAAAGGAAAAAAAGATACACATTCAGTAAGTAAATAATAACTAATTTTAGAATATTTTTTCAGAAAGCTATAAAAACGAGATTTATAAAATGCATCATAAAATATATTTTTTAAGTTTTAGAAAATAAGTTTAATTTCAATAATTATCAACATACAATTTTTACCCTCTTAGTCAATTAAAAATCACCATAAATATAATTTTAAATAATTATTATAAAAGTAGTTTTTAATATAAGTTTTATGAGAAGTTTTTTATTCCTGAAAAATGAAAGTAGTTTTTTTTACACAGAAAAATGAAAGTAATTTTTAGTTACAATATAATTTATAATTTATACTTAATTATTAGATGTGAGTTTTTATGCAAACAAAGAACGGTATTAATGAAGCGTAAAAAGCATGCAATTGCTCTCAATTCTTTGTCAAGGACTTCAAAGGTTGTCACTTGTAATTGTCCAAGAAAAAGAAGCTTTGCAAAAAGGACAGAACGTACGTTTCGTTGTTGATGGTGATTTGAAGGACAAAACCAAAGCGAAATTTATTGAAAATTATTCTTATTCATATAGTCTTCGTCTCGGCTTGCCTTAGACGTTAACGATCATACAAATATAAAATAATTAACTTGGTCTTCGCCGTCCTTTCAGGACAAAATCCAGCTATTATTTTTTTTCTTCTGGAAAGTGGAATCAACGATTTTGGTTTCAAGAAGTGAACTACACTATAAAAGCCACATATTCGACAAAAAAAAAATATATTAAGAAAACAGCTAGCTAGCAGCTTAATTAAACATAAAACATACATCTTAATTAACTCCATATAACCACTTCCTCCATATATATCTTACCATGTTTGGCAAATGCATCTGTCATGTTTGCTTCTCATGTCAAAGACGCGTCTTCATTGAACAGCATCCAAAAATAATTCCACAAATACTAATACCCTGCAAAGGTGCACACAGTTTAATAAGACGTCTATTAATTCAATTGTAAGAGCATACAAGATTAAAAACTGTTACCCGGCGGCTTAAGGTTACAGGTTAAGAAAAAAAATTATCATATTAAAAAATACAAAATTTATCGAGTATACGAGTAATTAAAATATTTTGAGAGCTTATTAATTCTTTAGTTATTTTCAAAATAGGCGTCAATTATACATATGCTTTCAAAAAATTTACAAAATACATGTCATCCAAAAGAAATTTAAAATACTTAAATTTTTATAAATTACAATTATTTTGTACGTATTGTCATACTTTGAAAGTGTTGTATGATTTTTTATTATTAATATTATAAAAATAAAAAGATAAAATACTAAAATTAGTATCAATTTATTTCTTTTATTTTTATATTATTTTTTTTTAAAAATAATCTTATGAGAATCATAATACTTATTTTTTTATTGGAGCAAAATTTATTTTTTAGTATACATATAAATAAATAAAAAAATTTCTGTGGAGATATTAATTGTCCTCACACCCTTATACTAGAGGGCGAGAAGAGCCTGCTCGTAATCGAGAGAGAGAGGGTTATATAGAGTGAGTTTGTATGGGTGCAGTACCTACAGACCGTTATGAAATTTTGACGGAAAAGTTAATTATGTAACGTGTTACTTGTTATTTACGTTTCATGTTATATGTCTATGGTTTTGTATAGCCCAATTTATTTACATACGTTTTTCATATACCCCGATTTATTTATAACCCCCAGTATATTTGATGTTAATAATATTATAACTCTTCTCGTCTCTTCAAATATAGGTTGTTAAAAATAAATTTACATAACTTGGCAATTAAATTTATATATTTTTATTTGAATAGATAGTAAAAATTAATTTTTAATTAAATATAAATTGTCAAAATTAGATTTACATAACTTGATAAATAAATATGTTATTTGATAGTTTTGTAAATATATAAAAAATAAAATATAAAGATCAGTGACATAATATATTTATAAATAAAAACATATCATGGGTATAAATTCAATTTAAGTTGAATATATCACTTTTCAAAATCAATATAATATCCAATAAAAAATTCATTGTTTTTGTTCAGATTTATATTTATTCTATTTCAATTTTATAGATAAGATTTTTTTACCACTAATTACATGAATTTATTTTTGTGTGGCTGTTTTAATTTAATTGGTAATTTAATTGTAATTTATAATAATTTTATTGAATTCAAACATGATGTACTATAATGAAATAATGGAGTAGTATACGAGAAAAAAATGGATATTTTATTTATTGAATATGGGTAATCATCAATCATTAGACCGAATAAAAGAAAACAATAAATTATAACAGTTGACTTTAGTTTTGAATATCACATTCAACTCTAACGTGGGGGTAGCTAGTTTAGGAGAAATTATTTGGGGGGCAGAAAAGATCAACCGAGTCTAATTCCAGCCTTTGGCAGATTCTCTTTGCAAACCAATCTCCTCATATATTCTCAACCCATATCAGCTTCCCCACCACACAAAACCACATAACAAAACTCCATTGATTGAAGAAAAAGAGAGTATCATATCATCATATTCATGGACACAGAACAAGAAGAGATGCAGTTCCTGGGGCTCTACGGCGTCTACAGAGAATCCTACAAGATCATAGTCGCATGGAGCAAGGTCTTCAGCAAGATCACCCTAACCCTAATCCTCCCCCTCTCCTTCATCTTCCTCATCCACATCGAAGTCTCCAACATCCTCTTCCGAAAAATCCTCCACAACACCCAACAAATGATGGAAACCCCACAAGACACACCCCAATACCGCAACCTCACCAACATGCTCTCTTCCGAATGGGCCATTTTCATTCTCTTCAAGCTCCTCTACTTCACCTTCCTCCTCATCTTCTCCCTCTTATCCACCTCAGCAGTGGTCTACACCGTGGCCTCAATCTACACTTCACGAGAAGTCACTTTCTCCAAAGTCATGAAAGTTGTTCCCAAAGTATGGAAAAGACTCATGGTAACTTTTTTATGCACCTTCGTGGCGTTTTTCGCGTACAACGTTATGACACTCGTTGTTTTCGTTATATGGGCACTTGCAATAGGATTAAGGAGTGGTGGGGTTGTGGTTTTGGTTGTGTTGGGGATCTTGTATTTCGCTGGGTTTGTGTACTTAACCGTGGTTTGGCAACTGGCGAGTGTGGTGACCGTGTTGGAGGAAGACACTTGCGGGGTAAGAGCAATGATGAAGACCAACGAGTTGATAAAAGGGAGAATAGGGTTGACCGTACTCATATTCTTGAAGCTCGTCATTTCTTTTGGGTTGATACAGTTTCTGTTCAAGAAAACGGTGGTGCAAGGGTGGAAGTTGGGGTCTGTGGATAGAACGATTTATGGGGTGGTGTGTTTGGTGCTGTTCTCTCAGTTGTACCTTTTCCAACTTGTTATACAAACCGTGCTCTATTTGGTTTGCAAGTCTTACCACCATCAGAATATTGACAAATCTGCTTTGTCGGATCACCTTGAAGTGTATCATGGGGAGTATGAGCCTTTGAAGGCTAAAGATGTTCAGATGGAAGAGTGCCATGTTTGATAGATATAGCAAACTTATGTGTATATCTATCTGCTATAGTTTAATTTCTTGGTGTCATAAGAAATATGTTCCAGTGTTTGAAATTAAATCAAGCAGATATATATATATATATGTCAGAGTGCTGAATACACAGGATTAGTTATCTGAAGCATGTGCCTTAATTTGCTTTTGCACTGTGTTAATAAACTCTTGTAGTTTTTATTCACGCGCCAGTTTGTTAATTACTTGTGATATTTTTTATCATTTGCGGTATTAAGCAGGCTGGTTTAGTTTAGCATATATATTTCTGAAAAGTCTGACTTGGTCTCTTCCCTAAGTAATAATAGGTACAGCCTGACCTGGTTTCAATTTTGGACTTTCAAACTACGTACAGAGACAGGCAAGTTGTAGCAACTAGCGACAAATTTTTGTATTAATTAGACTTAATTATATTTTTAATCATTAAAATAAAAAATAATTCAGTTTTGGCTCCTTAAATTGAAAAAATATATATTTTAGTTTCACAAATTTTTTTAAAAGAAAAATAGCTCTTGAAGGACGAGGTTAACAAAAATGGTAATATGACACTAAATAATAAACAAATGTCAAATGTTGGCGGTGTCAGATTACTACTTTTCACAAGCTCCGTTAAAATTGTCTAATTGTAGGGATTAAAAATGCAAATTTTTTTAAAAAAATTTAGGGTTGAAATTATTGTTTTAATTTGGAGGATAAAAAATGAGTATACCTCAAATTTTAGAGATTAAAAATATAATTAAACTTATTAACTAATACAAATTCAATCTGTATTTAAAAGTTCTTCATTTTAAATTGAAGTTTTATTTAATTGTAAATATAAAAACAATATATTTGCATTCCATAGGGTACCAGAAAACAGGCGTTGACTTGTCTTTTGATGAGTTCCATAGGCGTAGCCATTTTTTTAATTCCGTGTAAATATAATAATTTTTTAGTTTTATAATTTTTTTATTCCGTGCAATATTCATGAGCTCTTGATTTGATTCGATTCCTATGATCACGGTAACAATTATATTAAAAATAGAAATCGCTATTGTAGGAATGCAATAACATATTTAAAACAAAATTCACTAACGGGGAATAAAAAATGAAAATTGTTACATTTTACAGAAACATAAAAATAAAACAAGTTGTAATAATAATAAAATACTATATTTATAGAGATGTAGAACATGTTGCTAACAATTAGCATATCATAAAAGAGACCAAAATAAGTTACAAAAAACATATAAAAATAAAAAAATGACCATAATTATAAAAAAAACTGACATATTCACATAAACTTAGAATATAATTAAGCTAAAATAGATTCAAAACGTTAGAAAACCCAATTTTTTTTTTTATACGATCAGAGAGCTGAATGATGGGTGGTTAGTTGCTCAGTTATATCCACGTGAGCGTGGCGTCCAGAGAAGTCGAAGAAAAGAATTCTTTATGCTAGACAAGGTAAAAAGTCGTTGCATGTGTTAGAGATAAGAGCTTTGAATATTTGTATAAAATCCTAATCTGAAGCTTGCATCATTCCCTGCCAACACAAGTATATTACAATAAATAAATCAAAATATCTTTTATGACTATATCTAATTAACTATAATTCAATAATAAGGAAATAAAGAGAGAGAATGACAAGAAAAGGAACAAATTAATTCGGAACGACGTGAAAACTAATGGGTACAATAAAAAGAAAGTAAAGGATCGAAAACATACTTTATTTGTATATATTTTCATATATAGTCATCTTTAAAATGATAATTAATTGTCTGAGAGGGAAGTATCGTCCTTTATTGAGACTTCATAAATTGTCTTTGAAGAATGAGTTCGCGAACAACGGGATCTTAGTTTGGTGTTGGAATGAATCAGCATAACTTTTCTTATACTTACTCGTAACCTTCGCCTTAGTTTGGCACTTTGCGTCGTCTTTGGTTCGCTGTCCTAATTTTTTCATGAATAAACCAAAGTCCTTGCTTTCCGGAAACTAATTGTTCTATCAACGCTTAGAAATGAAAAGGAACTTACTATAAAATTTGATATTATTACTATTTTATTTTGTTATAAAAAAGAAACTAACATAAGAATGAAATTTTTTTTAAACTAAAGCAATATATATACCGTAGTGGATGGAATTCAGTCTCGTTATTCCTGATTTTTAAGTCTACTTTTTTTTTATATATATACAGTCATTGAATTCATATTTTTGTTAAACTATTATATATAGAGGGACTTTAATTTGCACAATTGGCATTCCGTAAGAGGCTCAAAGACACGTTTATCTTTTTTTAAAAAATATTTTTAATTAAATGAAATATGTTTTAAAAAGTATAATAATTATGTAAGTATTTGTAAAAGCTAAAAAAATTGTAATTCTTTTTCATGAATTAAAAAAAATACAACTTTCTTATCAATAAAGAAATTCCCCTTTAATAATGTTATGATCAGAATAAATAAGTATAATTGAAAAAAAAATTGAAATTTCAATAATTTATATATTAGCTGTTTGTAAAAGGTTTTTTTTGTTCAATAACAGGTATCTACAAAGATTAAAAATAATTAATATTTAATATTTATTTACCGAAACACTAATGTGTGTTGGTTTAAGTGATAACTTGGTTGAAAGAAAAAAGGGATCGAGGAAGAGATCGATAGTGGATTTAAATTCATTCTATTAATAAAAAACTAATAAATTAATAATTAATATTTTGGATAAAAAAAAAAAGTGATAACATAATTTTCCTTAGGTAACGTTTTCAGGCCAAATATTGTGAATTAAAAAATAGGCATTGAAAGAATTTGTCTCTATAAATGTGTATATATATACTTAATTAACTAGATTCAGATTAATTAATTGAAAGCTAATGTTTCTCATTTTTTTTAACTATATTATTGATACACTGAAAACATGATAAATCTTTGTTGGAGACCTTCAACATATATAAAATGAATATTTAATTTTTAATATAATTTATTTTATATCTAAGAATTAATCAGATTCGAATGCTGAACTGTTTGATTAAGGAAAATGAATTGTTATCACTTGTGTTAAAATTGTTGTTGTTAGTAAAGTTAATGTTTCTCTCAAATCATATAAATGTCGTGCAAAAGAATTATTTGCCAAATTAGATTAAACAGAAAAGAAAAAATATTTCTCTTTAAATTAAAAATATTAGCTGCTATAGCAAAAGAAAAATGAAATTGATTAATGGTATGAAATCTAACTCTGTACTAAAGTTAAATGTTTTCTGCTATTATTTGATTGGAGAATGATTTAGATTTTCATTGCACTCTCCCTTTTTAATGGTTGTGTTTCTTTATTTGTTGATTTTGTATCCTTATGCTTTGGTGCAAAATCTTTTCGTAGGGGGAATATGGCACATTGCTCAAAGAAAAATATCCAATGACTTTGAACCAACATGTAATTCATTAAACAGGGCTAGTTTCTAGCTTGGGAAATGGTGACCATAGAAGTCCAATCCAATGAAGTTTCTTCCCATTTAACTATATTTTTAAACTTACACAATAATTTGGATTAATTCCAAGTCAATCTAATGAATCCCTTCAAAGTGGAACATATTTTTTTCCAACCTATTTATTTCATTTACAGAACCAGAACCAAAAATATTATTTAAAAAATAACCTGTCCTGTTGTCGATTACAAGTCTTGGACTTGGTCCAACTTAATGAATTGGTAAATGAGTAAATCACAGTTCATATATATAGTTGTTTGGCATATTGACTATTGATATCTCCTTCCACTATAAAACAAACACCACCTTAGAACTTCATAGACACTCGTCCCAAAATCCTTACCCATTCCACCTCTCCAAATTAACCATAAACAAAAAAAAACAAAAAAAAAAACATGGACACAATAGAAGAAGAAAAGATGCAGTTTCTTGGGTTCTTAGGCATCTACAAAGAATCCTACAAGCTCATATTTTCATGGAGGAAGATCTTCACACAGATCACCTTCACCCTAATCCTCCCTCTCTCCTTCATCTTCCTCATCCACATCCAAGTATCCGATCTCCTCTTCGGGAAAATCACACACGACGCAAAGGACTTAACTGAAACCCTACCCGGCACACGCCAACACCAAAAGCTCCTCGACACCTTCTCTTCCGATTGGGCCACTTTCTTTCTCTTCAAACTCCTTTACTTCGTTTCCCTTCTCATCTTCTCCCTCCTCTCCACCTCCGCAATCGTTTACACCGTCGCTTCCTTCTACACCGGCAAAGAAGTAACCTTCAAGAAGGTCCTAAGCGTTGTTCCTAAGGTATGGAAGAGGCTCATGGTAACATTTTTATGCACCGTTGTAGCTTTCTTCGCTTACAACGTCATGGCAGTGCTGGTTCTAGGCATTTGGGCACTTGCAATTGGTGTAAGAAATGGTGGTGGTGCAATTTTATCGGTCTTAGCAATATTATATTTGGTAGGGTCGGTGTATCTCACCGTGGTGTGGCTATTAGCGAGTGTTGTGACAGTGTTAGAAGACTCTTATGGGTATGAAGCCATGATGAAGAGCAAGGAGTTGATAAAGGGGAAGATGGGTTTGTCGGTAATGATTGTTTTGAAGCTCAACTTTTTGTTCTTTCTCGTACAGTTCTTGTTCTCGATGGTGGTCGTGAACGGATGGAAGGTGTTCGGTTTGGGGTCGATGGACAGAACAGTGTTTGGGATTGTGTTTTCCTTGCTGCTGTCTCATATGTTCTTGCTGATGCTTGTTATCCAAACGGTTATGTATTTTGTTTGCAAGTCCTACCACTGCGAGATTGTTGACAAGTCTGCTCTGTCAGATCACTTGGAAGTGTATGAGTGCTATGAGCCTTTGAAGACTAAATATGTTCAGCTAGACTACCATGTCTAATAGCCAAATATAACGCATCGCGCATATATCTATATATTCTGTAGTTTACTGATTTCTGGGTGCCATAAGAAATATACACAAATATGTGTATAAGTACATATATACAAAGTATAAGAGAATAAATATGTAAATGTAGTGAAATCCAGCTAATTAAGGACGTCTGTATGCAGCCAAGATTTGTGTTGTTACTGAATATCACTAAGTTATATATTATATCCCTCATTTAATAATATAAAAGTGAATAACAATCATACAAGTGTCTTCATTTAACTTTACGACGTGTTAATTAAGTGAAGATATTTGTATATTTACTATTGACAATCACTAGATTATATATTGTATTTTTTATTTTGTTATCATCATCAACGAAAATATGAGTTGTTATTTTATCTTTTTTCATAGTATTGATAGAAAGATAATAATAGTAATAGGAAAATTATTCCGGTTAGATTTAGTAAGTTGATAGTATTTAATACGTGTAACGGAACAAATGGGTTTTGAAGCATAATGAAGGGAATGGATTAGAGATTTGAAAGCCATGCATGCTGAAAAAGATTGTAAATAATGGCCTTTTTAAAAGCTTTCTAGGAAATTAAGTAAAGCTTAATTAAATATCTCAAATCTTTAGTTTGCTAATGACATTCTGATAATTGGTGATAAATGCTCTATGGTCATATTTGGGCTATTAAAATTGTCTTATGATTAATTGAGCTTGTATATGGTTCAAAGGTTAATTTTCACAAAAGTTGTTCTGTGGGTGTAAACATTGTTGATGGGTGGTTCATGGTTGATTGAGGCTTCAAAAGCTCTAAATTGTAAGGTGGATTCGTTAATTTTTAAATATATCCTTGATTACCTATCAGAGCAGACAAAAAAAAGACTATTAATTGACAACCAATGGATGTTGTAAAAAGTATATTATTATCGTGGAATAATAAACATATCACTCTAGATAGCAGAGTAGATTTGCTAAAATTAGTCATCTCTTTAATTTGATCTACTTTATTTCTTTCTTCAAGGCCCCAAATCCAAAAGTATTATCTCTTTGCTTTATTTCCTACAGTATTTTGAAATGAATTTAGAGATGAAGGTTATTTCCCACAAAATTAACAATCTTTTTGGGATAAATTCTGTAGAATATTTTCTTGCGGCTGCATCCACTATCTTAAATTGCAAATTAGTGTCATCCCATTTAACTTTCTTGGCTTACCACCGGCTGGAGCTAATATAGGGTCGAAATGTACACGTAGAAATCAGTCGTCATAGACTATTTAAGAAAAGGTTAGCGGCTTGAAAAGGTAAATATACTTGTGTATATGTGCGTGATCGTATTAATTAAACTCTGTTATATGTAAGAATAAGAATTGGAGTAAACCTGCAACTAAAAAAAGAATGGAGTAAACCTTCGAACTCAATTTAATTTTTCTTTAAAAAACAAAAAAGAAATTTGAGCAAGTAGCAATAGAAAAAAGTTTAATTATTTTACGGATCGATCTCATCCTTTTACCAAATTTTTACGGATCGATCGAGGGGTTTAGCGCATGCAGTTTGAGAAGCAGTCTTGAAATAGCTAGGAAATGGATTCAAATGCTGATGACACTATTGAATGTTGAAGAAGTAAGGCAAAAAAGTTATCGCTATTAAAAACAATGTTTAGAAATTTTGAACTGGTTTTACAGGTGAAGGATATTTTTTCCCACAAAAACAATCTTATTTGGATAAATGTAAAGATTTTTTTGCGTCTGCATCTACTTTCTTAAATTGTAAATTTAGTACTTAGTGTCATCCCATTTAACTGTTTTAGCTTACCACCTGCTGGAGCAAATATAAGGTAGATATGTACACGTAGAAACCAGTCGTCATAATTTAAGAAAAAGGTTAGCAACTTGAAAATGTAAATAGTTGTGTATATATGCGTGGTGTGGTATAATTTTATTAAACTATGTTGTCTATAAGAATAAGAAGAAATTTTAGCAAGTAGCAGTAAAAAACAGGCACAGAAATACAAAAAGATTGTAAATATATTATAACTTATCAGCTTTTACATTCGGTATATTTCTTTCTTTTATTTAGAACGAGACATATATAGCTGAACACCAAATAAATAAATAAAACATAATATGGGTCATGTAATCCCATGCTTCTGTTAGGATCCATCTCATATATTAGGCCTAAGAGGATCATTTCAGCAGCTAAGAAATGGAGTAGTTATAATGTTTACAAATATCTTAGGTAGATTCTAGAATATTATTGTTAGAATTCTGTTAACAATTGCATGTGCTCTGCTTATATATATCCCAGTAATTCCATTGAGAGAGGGAAGAAAACAAAGTATTATTTTATCTCTTTTTAGTTATAGAATGATAGGAGTAGAAGTAGTGTAGATTTCTTACACCTATCAGGTTCATAACTGAACCACACACTCAAAATCCACCGACAGGGGAAAGTACTTCAGGTGCCATGTCTTTTATTCTAAGAACTCATTACTTGACCACACACAAACGTAAAAGCTCATTGCTATAACCATACACTACAGCATTTTTTTTTTAGTTTTGTCTGTGTACTTATTTTTCTAAGAGTTTGAAGGAAGCAAAGGTGTCCTCTTCATTGGTTAAGTTCTTTATATTGACGGTCTTTTTGATGTCATCAGCAATACGCTTGGCATCAAAAGCAATGCCATCTAATCCCCTTCTTGAAAATCCAGCGCAGTAGATACCATTCTCTCCCTTCCAGTGATTTGGAAAACCTGGTTTTGGCATTCCATTCTCATTGAACAGCCCTCTGTAATCCTGCATGGACACAACAAAGTCACACAAACAACAGTTAATTAGGGCATGTCTCAGGCACATTCTCCTATTTAAAATATATGTTATGATGCAACCTTAAGCCACTTCAGCACAGTGCTATTGTATCCAGTAGCAAAGATGATGACATCAAATTGATCATTTTGTCCATCCTCAAACTCAATCAACTTGTCCTCTTTAATGCTTGAAATAGCTGGGAAAACCTGAATACAAAAAGTGACAAACCAAATCAATAATGTAAGGAACTAATGAAATAAACGGTGTTTTCAGACATATAATACCTTCACTTCGCCTTTCTTAATCCTACTAACACAACCCACATCTATGGTAGGGGTAGTTCTACCCTTTTTCTTCAGAAAGAAGGGTCCATCCTTTGGCCTGACCAAGCCGTACTTGGACATGTCTCCATACTTCAGTTTGCTCATGAACAACATAAGCTTGTCCACCTTCTCTGTTTTGAAGTATTTCAGCAAGGACATTCCCACGTACACCATTTCTTTGGTAAAATAATGAACCTATACAAAGAGAGATGCATAAAATTTAGATCTATAAAATTCCGTAAGCCCTATTTGAAACATGAGACTTACTATGACTAATGGTGAGTTTTCAGAGAGTAACTCGTCTAAACTTTTTATAACAAAAAAGAAAAAAAGATCGCAAACATAATTTTCATTAATTTGTTTATTCACAAAATTACCATTAAAATAATTTCAAAGCAAAAATATGCATCTTAATTTTTTTATAAAAAAAATAGTCTCAAACATGCAAAAACAAATAACATGTTATAATACTTTTTCTTTTATTTATTTTTTCTTTTTCACCAATTTTTTCTTTCGAAAACAATCATCTTCAAAATAATCTCATTTATTTTTCTCAAAATGATCATTAAAACATTTTCAAAGCTATCCATTTTATTTTTTAAAAATATTTTAGTCTCAAACATAATAAACAAATAACATGGTATATAATTTTATTTTTATTTATTTAATTTTTTTCTCATAGATCTTTTTGATCTTTCAGAAACAATGCTGTTGAAAGCAAACCTAATTTATTTATTCACAAAACTATCATTAAAATAATTTCAAAGCAAAATTAACCATTTTATTTTTTCAAAAAATATATATATATTTTAGTCTTAAACATACGAAAACAAATAACATGATATACAACATTGTTTGAAGCGATTCTCATTTATTTATTCAAAAAGTTATGATTAAAATAATTTCAAAGCAAAAATACCCATCTTAATTTTTTTGTAAAAAAAAAATTAGTCTTCTCTTGTACTAAAAAAGTATCATCCTTTACAATTTTTAAGATTAATTAGACAAGTTTTTATAAATCTTGTCTTGTAATAAGAAGAATCCACGTAAAGGGCATGTAGAGAGGGAAAAAATAATACTTACAGGGCCTCTAGCAACAATAGAGGTATTTGCACCCCAATTTGAGAGATCATAAGCGATCTCCATGCCAGAATTGCCACAGCCAACAACAAGGACGTGTTTGCCATACAAGTCTCTTCCATTCAGGTACTCGCTGCAATGCATGTGTTCCCCTTCAAATCCTTCAAGCCCTTCAATCTGGGGCACATACCCATCACTATTCTCCCCAGTTGCAACCACCAGATAATTTGCCACGTAAACCTCATCAGCATTTGTTGTTGTGTCCTTGACAACAACCCTCCATTTCCCATTGTTTTGTTCATCCATAGAAGCAGATTCAACATTCCGGTTGTACCGGATGGAAATCTTAAAACGGATGACATAGTTGTCCAAGTAACGTAAAAAGTCAACCCTAGGGACAAAGGTGGGAAAATCTGGCGGAAATGGCATGTGAGGGAGGTTACAAAAATCTTTGCCTAAGTGAAGTTTCAAGCGGTCATAAGCCCTTTTCCTCCAAAGAGATGCATGGCAATCATCTCTTTCCAAAACAACGTTAGGGATGGAATATTTGTTAAGGCATGCAGCGGTTGCTAGGCCAGCAGGACCTGCACCCACAATCACAACAGGAACTTCAATTTCCATGGTTTTGGTTTTGGTTTTGGTTTCAAATTGGTAATGCGGAGTCTTTAATTTGGTGGTTCTCATCTCTTTCTGGGGTGCTGCTTTTATAAGCTTGGCTATTCATAACTTGGCTTGTTTGGTAATACAATTGTTGCTGAGTTGCCAACTCACCAGCCAGATAGTGATGAACCTATTCCTCTTTTTTTTACTCTCATTCTTATATTTTTGGTCAACAAACATCAGTCAAATAGTAAATTCAATAAATGCAATAGAATTAATTAGTTCAGTTAATTTTGGTCAAAAATAGTTTTTTATTATTGTCAGCATTTATACAGCACGAGAGAGCTAAATATACGTCTAGAGCCAATAAAAGAAATTTACTTTTTGGGCCTCAGCCAAAAATTTCATTCCATTTACAGGTTGATAACGGTTACTCTTTTATTAGTTTTTAGTTTTGGATTATTTACAACAAATTTATTTATTAGCTAGCCATTCTTAAGTTTCTTCCTGGGAAAAAAATTACAACAACTCATTTGGGCTTAATTTAAGATTTTTCTTAACAATTAAGAAAGTAAATAAATAAATTTATGAATGAAACAATTTTATTAAATTATTTTTATTAATGATTTAAAACATTTATGTACATAATACTAAAAACCAGCAGACTGATTATATATACATTTATTTGGAACAAAATTAAAATAAAATAAAAAACTAGTGTTTTCTTAAAATTCTAAAACATCCCTTAATTAATATAAATTTCTTATTTTATGTTAAAACGCCACTTTTCATTTAAAAAATGGTGGAATTAATAACTAAAAAAAGAATATATATTAAAAAGTAAATTACTTTCACTTCATTTAACCATCAAATAGTTTGATGTTTACTCTATTGATTAGGGTGTAAAATTAAATAAATTTATCACTATTAATTAGTCTTTACGTGAATTAATGAGAAAATTTTCATGATATGCGTTCTAAATAAGACACAGTAAATGATAGTAGATATTTTTGGGTAATAAGATGATTT
>PYAF01003243.1:5887028-5956891 GCA_007407185.1 Glycine tomentella | reverse complement strand
AATTAACACATGATTATTTCAAACTCATTTTTTTTTTCTCTTTGATTGTAAAGTTATTATATGTATAAGTATTATTTCTCTTATTGATATATTCAATACAAAAACAAAACCTTGGGTGTCAGCAAGTAGTATTGGTGTATAGAAATTGTTTTTTTTTATTATTAAAAATCATACCAACTGTACATTAAAATTAGAGTAGAAATAATTTAATGTTATTTTTTTGGTAAAGACAATTATTTTTAGTTTGATGATTAATATTTTTTATACAAAGCCACAGGTATTTTTTTTATAGGAATATATCTTTATTGAGTTAAATAAAATTATTGTAAATAATAAAAATAATTTCTCTAAATATTTGACACAATTATATTTAAAACTTAAATTATACGTTAGTTGAGTTGAAATAATCATGTGTTAATTTTTTTTCTTCCTAAGACGGTGGTCATAACTAATATTTTAAAATTATTTATTGAGATTTTAGTATATTTTAAAATAAAAATATTAGTAAATATACGTATAATATTGATTAAATATAAAATTAAAAAACATTATTAATATACTTTGACTGTATTTTAAAAATTATTAATTTGATAATCAATATTTTTTTAATATATTCGTTAACATAATTATATAAAAAAAGAAGAGTAACATTAATTCTAAAATATATTTGTTGAATATTTTATAAAAGAAAGAGATGAAAGTCTAATAAAATAAATAAGGCAACAAATAAAAAAAATAATTTACATACATTGGCCATCATGTATATATACTAAGATTATTAACTTTTATTTTAATTTAAAAAATACAATATAATAATTTGAATTAATCAATAATGTAAAAATCATATTTATTTATTAATTTGATAGTCAATATTTTTGAATATATACATTAACATAATCATATAAAAAGAGTAACATTACTTTTATAATATATGTGTAATAAATAAAAGAATAATATTATTAATTTACATACATTGACCATCATGTATATATAGTAAGATTATTAAAATTTGAAAAAAAACTAAAAATAATAATTAGAATAAATGTTTAATTAATCAATAATGTAAAAATAGCTTTACTGAGCATGTGCGTCGGAATTGAAAATCTAGCAGAAGACCAAAACATCACTGTGTGAACTGAAGGGTGAAAAAGATTATCCTTACGGTTTGCATGTAAAGCTTTTGCGTCATTTAGGGATTGCATCCCACCTTGTATAGTTTAGTAATCCCACATTGCGGTCTGCATGCTATCCTGTTCTCATAGACAGACACGTAGGTTTGAAAGCAATTAAACAAAGTTAGAAATATATTATGTCATTCCAAAAATGCCTGTCTAACGTCATGGGGCTTTAGCTTTTATTTTCATTCTTTTGAGTAAATGCTATCGGTTAGACGGTTAATATATTTTTCCTTTATTACTTTCTGAGTATGGGTGGCCAACAAGTTGCATGAAAGTAACAACGGTTTAAGGTTTCACCGATTCAGGATCAAAGTTGATGAATTACCGATTAGATCAACAGTGAGAACACGCAGGCAGAATTCGTACTTTTCCTCTTAAAAATCACTGTATAAATGCCCTGATTATCATACTGAACTTTACACAAAACGTTACAACCAACAATTTAAAGTAAATTAAAAGTGTATCATAAATCTTATGTAAATGAATTAACCTTCATATTCGTGGCATGGATATAATATGCCATTTGTGTCCGTAGGAGATGCATAGATATGCCATTTAGGTAGAAGTGTGTATAGATATGCATGTCATTTGTGTACGGGTGTCTCATTCAGTTACATATGAATATATAGTTTACATTTTATGATATGTGATCACACAAAAAATTACTTAAATTTTCAAAAAAAAAAAAAGACCTCTCACATGACTCATTTATTTTAATCTTGATTATTCATATGAAATCTAATAGTCAATAATGTTTATTCTAAATACTTTTGGGGAAAAAAAAACTCTAACAAAATACATCAGCTAGAGAGAGAGGGGGATCGAGAGAAGACATAGTTAGAAAGAAGATCATTTTTGCATGGACATGAACAAGTAAATAATACAATTATATATAAATTATTAATATTTAATATCATATGACTACTAAAAAATTCATGTAAATTTTTTAAAAATTCACGTTACCTGTATATTTTAAATTTTGCACATTTATGATAAAATTTGATAATTAATATATATATATATATATAAAGTTTTATTTTTTATGTTTTTTTAAAAAAGCGAAATCAGTTGTAGCAAAAAACAATATTCTTTTTTAGTTTCTTTTTTTAAAATCAGCAAATACTTTTATATATAGTTAAAACAGAATGGTACCAGTGGTACCCAATAACAAACATCAAAGCCAATTTCCAGTAGTTCAGTTAGCCTATATTAACACCACAACCAGTATAAATATAAGCTAACCAAGTAGCATCACGAAGCTATAATTAACCAAAACAAACTTTTTGTAATCACTAGTACCTACACGGCAGGAAATTCTGCACCGTACCCAAGAATAACAGTTACCATACCCAAAATCAAATGTTTTCTCTAAGAGCTGATGAGGCAAGCCGAAGTACACTACACCACTGCACATAGGAGAATCCGAAAGCTGAAGACAATGAGCTTAGCCAAGACCAAACCAGAAAATTAATATCATACACAATAGTTTTCCAATCTGCTGCATGTTGGCTAAAGATGCATTTATTTTTTTCCCTCCAAATCCAGAATACAATAGTGCACCATATTACCTTCCAAATATGACATTCGGCATATGATCTACCAATAACCGAGTGCATCCAATTGTGGCCCTCAGGTGAATCCGGAGCAACGACCGCAAAGTTTGGAGACAATCACTTATAGCATTCGTTCCAAACCAACGAAGTGACATCACAATGAATGAAAATATAGTTAGACTCCTTTTGATGAAGACAAAGAGGACAAACCAAATCGGAATCTTCCACAATGGTATTTCTTTTCTTCCAAGTTGTCCTCCGTAGGTAGTCTATCCTTCAATGCTTTCCAAATTAAAAGAGAAACGCCACCTTACTTGGTATTTTGATGCGCCATATCTCCTCAAAAATCAAATATTGCCTATCCTCATCTTCCTCAATATTCTTTTAGTGCTTCTACTATACATAGATCAACTTGAATGTAAACAGGCCTAACGTTTAAAATATGAAGAAAATTGGGTGATTGACCAATATCTAGCTTTTAAAATTTCTTTACCAAAACGAAATTGTTTTAAAATTAATCGCCCGTAAAGGCTTGTTTTGCAGTGATTTTCTGACAGACTGAAAAAGTTGCCAATAATTAAGTGACCACTAATATTTGGAGACCGGTAAAAAATGGTGGTCACAACATTGTCGTAATACTGGTCCTAACAATTTATGGCAGCTTCTTGTGACTCCCAGAAAATGATGGCTAACAGTTTAAAACAAACATATGTCAGTGATTATATTAGTTTCAAAACAGTCTCACTTTCATAAATAATTTACAAAAGAGCGCCAAATTAGTCGGTCATCCAAAAAAATATCTAGATTTCTCAGTATATATTAGGATCAATTCTACTGATCAATATTGACGTAATTGAATTATAATTTCATAAATAACTTTGATTTTTTTTTACCAGTCATTTAATGTTAGTTGTTAATTTTTGTTAGATTATATCTGCAGTGTTTATCTTTGATTGATTACCTTATACTTGTGCGGCTTTGTATATATTGCAATATAAACTGTTGAGGCCAGATGCCTAGATGTAAATTAGGAAACATATGTTTCAGAAATCATGGAATATAATAGTATATACATGATTCATGTGCATTCTTATAATTGACTTCTAGAACTTAATGTTTCTGCTTAATTAATATCCACCCAAAGGAATTAGGTTCTAATTAAATGAGAAAAAAGAATTCATCCTAACAATTGAGTTAAATCTGTATATTCTTGTAAAATTCAATGATAATTAGATGAGATTGACCATAAATTGAAGGATGATGAGATTTTGAAGGTACGAAAAAGAGGTGAGCTATTCTAGGATTTTGGAGAAGGGTACGTGAGGGGTGTAAAGTCGATTCTAAACAAGAAGAAAATTGCTTACATCGTAGCACGAAGAAGGTGAAGAAGGGTGAGACATGCACGACATAGGAGATCATAGGGTTGTATGAGGATATATAAATTGCTAAAACTTGTAGGAGGAGGAGGTTTTATTCATGAAAGTACTGACGTCACGTGAGTATGGACAATGATTGTTAAAGGATGTTCCAAAAGATAAGCAAGGAGGGAGTGAAAAGCATGCAGATGGTTTTGTGATTTCTATTTTAGATCAAGAACTATTAAGTTGAGCGGAGTCTTGACGCAACACTTTGGTGGTGAATTAATTTTATTATTAGGGAAAAGGGCAAGTTCCTATGCTATGGAAAAATTCAAATAATTGATTTACATGATGGCTACTATCAAATACTTTTTTTTAGTAGCGAGGATGATTATAAATTTGCCTTGTTTGAAGGTTCATTCATGGTGGTGGATCATTATATTATTGTCCAAATATGGAAATTGTTCTGTTTAATGAATGCAGAAAAAATCTTGCAAAGTGACAATGAGCATTTGAATTCAAAAACTTTCTATTGGGTTACATAATGAAATTTTCCTCAAAAGGGTGGTTATGACTTTAGGTAATTTTTGAAGGTTGATGATCTGACTTCCATATGTTCTCGTGGTAAATTTGCAAGTATGTGTGAGATTGGACCTTGATAAACATATTTTTTTCCAAGGATTTCCAGTACAAGTTGAGTATGAAGGGTTACACACAATTTGCTTTCGTGGTGGTCGCTTTGTTCACAAAAAGGATCAATGAATAATTTTTGGGAGAGACAAGGGAGAACCATGTGGAGGAGCGTACGGAGGCCGACAAGGTAGTGGCACAAGAGCCAGCGCCAAGTCAGGGTGATGGTAAGTTAAGGTAAGCCCTAATTATTCCTGAAGTCCAATTATTGAGCAGCATGATTATGTGTTAAATGAGGAAGGTACTACTTACAAGCCTTGGATGATTGTTCGCAAGTTTAGCAAAAAGAAAAATAGGAAAAGGCATTAACGAGATTAACTCACACGTAACTATCTTGAGCATTGCTCGAGGCAATGAATGTTCAATTTGATTCCAGGCTGTGACCATGACGGTTTCATTTAGTTAATATAAGTCAAACGAGCTGGTCAATAAGATTAGGGCCAAGTTACTAAAGGCTAGAGATATGACCTTGAAGAAACAATGCAAGGATGTGATTGGGATTGGGGATCACGTGTGGTCTACTCCTTTTCAAAATATGGAGTTAATTCCAAATCAGTATGTGCAAGTGTCACATGTTAGGAAAGAAAGAATTTGTAACTCGTGGGCCGTAAAGAACCCTACAAGGCTACAACTCAAAAATGACGAGTGAAGCTAAGTGGTTCAACCCGCAAGTCTATTTCATCTAACTTACCAACCTTGCAGGTCACCAGGGGTAGGGTGGGTTGGCCTGCGAAGCCATTATATATTTTTCTTTTTAAAAAAATATGTAAATGTTATAAAGTGTTTAGACTTAGGGTTTCCATTATGTAATTCTATTAAGTTTTTAGTGTTCTTCAAAAATCAAAAATAAACATTTATTATCGAATCGTTGTTAGTTTATGGTATAAACTCAGTTCCTTTAATACTAATTGGAAAATTTATATCTAAATCAAAGTTAGGCTAAGTTATTAAAATATTTTAGGTCCTTTAATTAAATTTGTCAATTTGGATTAGTTTCATGAAATAAGAAACTTGAACTCTTTTTTCCTTTTTCAACATTAAGAAGCATAAAGTGTAATTTACTTAATAGATAAATATTAGGTTTCGTTGTACAAATATTTTGATATTTATCAACAAGTGGTTGATTTTCTATATATATATATAAAAAAAAAGTGATTAATTCAAGTGATAGTAGAGTGGACTCGAGTGTCTTAAAATAGTAGTCGATACTTGTATGTAGAAAAAAAATCTAATTGAAAGGAGCAAACCCACTTATTAGTGTTTAGCTCTTACGAAATTAAAGAATTATTAGTGATTAATGGGGAATACTCGTTTATAATTATATGTGGAAAAAAAAAGAATGACATAAAATCCAAATAACATTTCGTAAGTAATACAGGACATCTTAAAAAAAAACCCTCTAAACAAGTGTGTACGTCACCAGATAATTTGTAGAGATGGTTAGATGGAAACAATTACTTGAAACCATTAAAACAAATTCTTTTTATTGTATGCATAGAGGTTTCAACATCTCTCAAAGTTACCTTCAACATTTATTTGTTCTTACATAAATTAATTTAATTGTGAAACTGTTTTATAAATGTAATTTCTAAACCAACAATTTTAATTAAAATCTTTTTAAAATGATTATCAATTAGTATTTTTTAATTGTTTTATTTAATTTGGTTTGGTCACTACTCAATACATAAAGGAAAACAATTATCTCTCTGTATATATATAAAATCTGTCCAGCCTCCACTTTGTTTACTGTGTTGCTTTCTCATGCAAAGTTATTTTTTATTTATTTTTACTTCACTTGCTCTGTCTCACCCGCTCTCTTTTTCTTTTTTCTTTTTTACTTTTTACTGTGATTGTTTGTGCAGAGAACAGTTGGATGGTTCTAGCTATTTATAAAACCTTTCTAAAGTCGACGTAGCAAGGTAAACACAAACTGGTTCTGTGGTGTAGTGATTAGCACTTTGAACTTTGAATCCAGCGACCTGTTCGAATGCCGGTCCCTCTTTTTTTCCAAAATATTTGATTTTGGATAGTTAACCATCAACATTCTGAAGCTGTGCAGAAGGGACTCTGATTTTTTAAAATTAAAACAATAAGCCCTTAATTTTCAACATTTTACCGATGGATATACAATAAACAAAATGCCGCAAACAGTGAATCATCTCATGTTTTGTCTTTAATTGAAAGAGTTTACTGTTATGTCTGATTGTAGAATGTAGATTACTGATATACATCACTTTTTAAGCCATCTTATTAGTTTTTTTAATTATCTATGTATGACTTAAATTCACCTTCCTTACTTTTAAGTTCATTTTCCATGAGTTGTAGACATACTGTATAACAGTTCATAAAACGGTCAACCTTATTCCTTTTCATTTTAAGTTTATTTTGCGTGACTTGTAGACCTTCTGTAGTACTGTTACATACCATTTGCATATATACTTCCATAAAAACCATAGAAATTTAAAAGTCCATGTCTTTCCACAGGGGCAGGGCAAACTTTGGCAAACTTTCTGGGGGCCCTGTTTAATATTTTCCTTTTTTAAAAAAGGGGGCCCTCAATTGGCAATTTAAAAATAAATAAAATGTAAAAGTAGTAAAAATTGTTGTTGGTAGGAATTGAACCTTGAACCTCTTGGTTATTAAAAATAGACATTACCATCTCCTCTAGTTTTTAATATTGAACATATGTTGCAGTACTTAATATTTGAGGCCCCTTATTTTTTTGGGCCCTGTGCGGTTGGGCACCTTGCATGGACCCAGAACCGTCCCTGTCTTTCCATAAACTTATATAGCTTGCTTACTAAATTATGACTTTACGGAAAAATGTAAAGATTTTTTCATAATGTACATGGCATGTAATCCGTAGTACACTTCATAAACAGTATTCCTTATACTTTTCCACAGACATGACTTTCTTTTTTTTCAAATTGTTTATAAAAGAAAATCAAAGGATAAAAAAATTAAAAATAAAAATCTTTCAAAAAATTAAAATCAATATCCTAGCCTTTTTTTTTTAAAAAACTCTCATATTTTTCCTAAAAGCTGAAATGTAAAATTAATTTTAACTTCATGAAATCCAAAAGTTGAATCATTTTACTTCTTTTCTTCCTATAGAATACTAATTGAAAAAATTAATCTGGACTTTAGTCAAATGCAAATTCCACCTATGTTTTCTGGAATTGAAGTGAGGCCAACGACCCAAGTGATACTAAAATGTGCATACATACTTCCATAAAACCATACAAATTAAAAAGTCCATGTCTTTCCAACAAGCCAGTTTTAGCATCCAAAATGTCTCGAGCTTTCATAATTCTCGGATTAAAACAAACCGAGTTTAAGACATAAAGTTGAAGAAAAGATGTACATAATCAGCTAGATTCAAGTCTCTCTTATGCAGGCATATATCTACAAGGGGGGTGGATTTCACTTCTTTCACTTCTCTGAGCCCTTTCAAGGAGCACATCCTCGAAGTGTGTTCAACATCTCTTAATGAGCAGGATAAGGGAAAGTGGTGAATGCACGGTGTGCATGGACAGCACAGGCACAATGCACTGATGTCAAGTTGAGGCAGCCACTCATGATGAGTGAGTGCCTCCCTGAGCATGTGTGGAGAGAAGGGAATGAGTCACAAACGGCTTGAACAGCAGATGGGGTGAGTGCAGTGCATTGGCTAATGTTCAAAGTCCTTAAACCATCTTCATCATTTCCTCCTCCTTTCACAGTTCCCCACATCCTGTTGTTCACCTTGCTGTGTGCCAAGGAATACATTGCTCTATCTGTGATGTTTTTGCAGTAGTACAGGCCTAGGGACCTCAGATGGGGGCATCTAGTTGCCAAAGCAATCACACTGTCATCTGCAGTATCAACATCAATGTTAAAAGTGAACTCATCATTGAACAAAACAAAGTATTAAAAGTTAAAACCAAATGGAGGAGCTTTTATCATTTGCATAAAGCAAGAGCTACAAGGACCAAAAGAATATACATTTTCAAACTGTGAAAAACTTTGTATCAAAAAGTGGATATTTCCTATTTGTCTTTCCTAAAAGATGGACCTCATTTCAAAATTTGTTCTTGAATGAGTTTTTCTAACTCACATGTTTGTGCCTTGTTAGTTCGTAAGATATATTATAAGTACTAGTTCAATTGCATGTCTAAACACATTCTGAGGGGCTTTCTATGTCGTTTGGTAATATCATGAAAATCAGATATTGTAAAAGGTCACAGAAAAATAGAACTCATAGGGAAGAAAATAGATTTATGAATGAAATAAAATATGTAGGAAGAAAATACCTGTTATACGGACACAGCCACACAAGTCAACTATCCTAAGATCAGGACACCCATATGCTAAAGTAGTCACTCCAACATCGCCAACATTATCACACCATCCAAGGTTCAAAGATTGTAGCTGATTGCAGTATTGTCCAATAGCCTGCATTTGAATTACTCCATGGGTTATGAATATAATTCAAAGCCATCTTAATTCTTTGTTTATGAAACCAACAAATATACCGCAATCATTCATACCTGTAATGCAGTATCAGATGCAGCTCTAACACATCCACAAAGATTTAGAACTTTCAGTTTTCTGCAGAAGCTGGCAAGGTAAGCCAGAGCATTGTCACTAAATGCTGAACACCCACTGATGTTGAGTTTTGTAAGATCACAACAACCAAGGGCGAGTTCAAAGAGTGAACGATCAGTTAGGTTGAAACTTTTGCTGAGGTCCAGGATCTGCAGTTCATGACAGCATTTTGCAATAGTCTCAACAGCATTATCCTCTAGTTGAGGCATGTCTTGACGGAGGATTAGAGTTTGCAGTTTTGCGAATTTAGGAACAAGAGATAGGACCAAGTTATTCATGTTCTTGCTACACCTGAAGAGAGATGAATAACAAAAACCTGTTATTAGTACATTCCATGATTTCAAAAAAATGAACTCCACGATAACTACAAGCACTTTAAATATCAGTACCTTTACCAACGCAGAATAATTACAAACACTTCATGCCACTTGATCAAAATAAGTATATTCTGTAAAACCACTACTTTTATCAAGATATTCTGACCAGAGGTCAAACAGTGGAGGCAAATGAAGCAATTTTAAGAAATAGATTTTACTTACCTAACAAAAAGTCATTATACCAAAGTGACTTAAAAGTAAAAACCGGTTAGCCATGTTATACTTATACCAGGAGCATTAGAATTTTAAAAAACCTCAAGATTTTCGTGTTAAAAAATCAGCAGAAGACACACGCAACTTTTGCATCTTTTAATTTATCAAGGGGAGAAAGAGATAGATTAGAGAGCTTAACAGTTCAGGCACAAGAACACCTTGGCAAAGAAAAATTTAAGATTTGAACAACCCCACAGCAAGTAACCCATAAGACACCTCTTAAATTGACTTAGCAAGTTAAAAACCCTTATTTAACCCCATATACATTACATCACATTCTGAACAGAAAATCCCAGCTCATTCTTAAACAGCTAAAAACATGCCATCAAACTCAGGGATTCACCAATTCAGCTGAGTCCCCTGCCAAGCAAAAGGGAATAAAGAAATCATGATAAAAGCAAGAAAAAGAAAAACACAGTACAAGTATCACAAATTACAGCATAGCAAAATCAACTCATACAAACAAGCAAAAAGAACAAAGAAAACTTCCACCATAACAAAATCCCCAATTGGAGAGAAACAGAAAAGGATCCTCAAGACATCAAGAAAGAAAACAATATACCATGAGAGTGATAAACGAGCAAGGCCAAAGTAAATAGCATCTCTCCATCCACGACAAACTCCAGAAGCTGTGATCACCGTCTGATCATCCACAAGGGACAGAATTTGCATCAGAAGCTCCACAGGAATATCCTTCCACTCGGTTATCACCCCAACCTTCAAGTTCACCCCTTTCTCATTGTTCCCACTCCTAGCTACCATCATAAGCTTCTCAAAGCACAAGTTCAAGTCCTCAGCCCTCAGATTATCCTTGCCAACCATTTCACTTTCACCTCAACAAAAAAAGCTTCAACTTTCTAAGCTGTCACAAAAGTAAAAAATAAACAAAGGATAAGGCCATAGAGAATCCCTAGATTTAAGGTATCGAAAAATAAAGCTGTAGCAAAACGATAATCACCACAAAGTCACAAACCAAGAAAAATCCAAGGTCCCCCAAAGGCAATTTGCAAAGAAAACAACAGAAAGATAAATACAATTATAAAATAAAATAAAGGGCATAATCTTATTAGAGGGATTCAGCACATTACATAAATACCCGTCACTTGTTTCTCAATTACATGATTAAGACTTGGCTGAAAGTTTCAAACTTTGCACTATAGGCTCAACAGGAAGATCAATTCACAGGAATGATATACGAAAAGGTCTTTTTTTTATTGAAATTTGGCATACATGATATTAAAGCCGAAAATAAAATCATAAAGGGGGAACGGAAAAAAGAAAAAACAATCAGAAACGAAACTGGGGGAAATTAAAATAAAATAAAAAAGTTCTTGTGATCAAAGACATGAAAACAGAAAACAGAAAACAAAAATACTACTATATGACTATGAATGCGATGAAAGAGGAACAAAGGCAATACCTTTGGCTTTTTTGACGCCTAATTTTTTTTTTAACAGAGAAGCTTGGTTGTGCTTCCCTGAAATTGAGTGTGGGAGGAGAAGCTCTAAAAAAGGGGGAAAGCAAGAGCGAGAAAACAAGGCAAGCAACGTTAGGCTGCCACGTGTACGTATGATCAATGCGGCAACGACAGGTTAAGTGGGTCCCAAGTAAAGTACTCCACTCTATTTTGATCAAAATGGAGGTCAGCACCGGAGAGACTAGCAAAGGAAAAAAAAAAAGGAATTTCAATTTCTTTTTTTTTTTGAAACACATATATCTTCTGCCAAGACAATGACAATCTTATTTAAGTAAGGAAAAATTATTTTGATGCAATTATTTGTTTAAGAAATAAATATGAGATTCCTACTAGTCAATCAATCAGTTGCTTTATGGTCTCTTATTATTTTTATCCCTTTATTTGAAATGAGAAAATAAAATGAGAGAATTAATAAGTGGTTGTTCATTGCTTAGGTGTGTGTTTGGAAAAAATTAAATAGCTTGGGTCAGACCTTTTGCCTTATTTTAAAAATTATAAGATTTTGATTAAATTTAACCGATTAAAAAATGTTAAAATAAGTAAAGTCGTATGCACTCTCAATAAAAATTAGTGGTTGTTGATATGTAAAAATAAAAAGTTGATAAGATTATGAGTGTGTTTAGATTTAAGTTAAAACTATATTACGTGTGGTTTTATTAAATAAATTATCCAAACACACTATGACAAAGTACAAGTTTGTGTTTGTGAAAAACCGAAACCGCCCCGAAAAGCAGAAAATGCCGATCATGGGGAGAGAAAGTAGAAACCCCCCAATAAAGGGCAGTATTTGCTCGCTGTAACGCAATTTCCTTAATTTGGTTTTATTTTATGTGTCTTCAATCGTTCAGTGATTCTGATCCCACAACTCTTGATTGCAAATTATTTAGAACTTAGCCAGTGCTATTATTATTATGATTTATGAGTACTATCAAATATCAATCAACTCCTTATCAAAAATGGAAGCAAAGTCACATCTGAGGGCTGCAAATTGCAATTACACTCCGTGATGGAGGTCACCCCTCTAATTATTAGTTAACCAATGAATAATCTGTAATCATGTTCACAAACGGTATAGACTATAGAGTAGTTATTATGTCAATACGTGTCTTCAAGTTCAACATCAGTTTCATGTCCCTGGTTTCTTAAATTGGTTGTGTGATGGATTTAGCTCGTCTTTAATATTGGGATGCCCCAAAATAAAATATATATATATATATAAACATATGCTTGTTATGGTAAAGTTACAAATTTATTATCAGATATTTTTTCTATAACAGCCATATATTATCATAAATATTTTTTGTTTGTGTCAGGCAGGCGATGTAAGCCACTAGACCATTGAGGCAATGGCTTCAGGCCTCTAATTTTTTTTAGGGCTCAATAATTTTATACATTTTTTAATAAAATATTTTTTTTAATTTGAATTATTAAATGATAAGTTCTGTTATAGTATGATATATTATACTTTTATTTTTATTAATAAGACCACAAATATTGTTGCTTCAAAAAAGACCACAGATATAATATAGATATAAGTTTTATTATAAATAATTTAAGTGTAATTTTATTATTTATTTAAGAAAGTTAAGAAAATTGTTTTATATCTATTTTGAACCCTATCTCTTTCCTTCCTTAAAAATTATTGAAATTACTATAGAGTTTAAATTTAATGAATGAATCTATAATTGATATATATGGAAAAAAATATTTTGGTACAAATGTTGATGTCAAGATCATATACATTAACTAAAATTCTATTAGTATCAATTATTTTGTATTTAAATGTACATCTTTAATTGGAAGTCAATTTGAATACATTTATAAATATTAAATCATAATCAATTTTTATTTGAATTCTAAAAATTGAAAAAATAGTATATTACTCTTGATTTATTTTTAAAAATAAAGATATTGCAAAAGTGCATACTAAAAACAATTATACTCTAATTAAAGTATTATATTATATCAACAGATTATTTTTTCTAAAACATGCATTGTTTCTAAAATATTATTAATAGCATTGTAACTATAATTATTGTTGAAATAAATTAAAACTAGAATTATTTAAATCTTATGTAACATTACCTATGTCAAAAAATAGGGTGATTGAATTTTTTGTTTTATATATTAAAAATAAAATATTAAAAATCTTTAAATATTAAAGATGAATGTATAAAAATAAATAAAATAATAATAATAATAATAAATTAAAACTTAAATGTAAATTTTGCCTAAGTCCTCATCACTGCTAAACACGGTCCTGGTGTCAGGCTATATTCTTTTTCCTCCTTTGAAAATAATCATAGAACATGTCTTGGAAGCACCTGAATATAAGGGCCTACAGAATTTCCAACTTAATGGCATGAGTAGTTTATTTTTGTAAAAGAAAATATTGTTTTAATTTTTGCGTTGTTATCTATTAGAATACACTAGAGGACACCAACTTCTAAAGAATCTTGAAAAATAGCTAAAATATGAAAGACACGAAATTTAATTATTAAGCAGCTGATTAAATTATTAATAAGGACATGAAAAATTATTTGAATGTCAATTTGAAAAAAGAATATTATAGCTTGTTCATTCGTCTGGGCATTTCATTACCAAAAACAAGTCGTGTGCCCATTTTAATTTGGCATGGAAATGTCTACAACAGCTTAGTTGGCAACTTGGAGGTAGCGTCTCGGTAACCTTTACGCAAAAGAATTTATTTGATGTAATTTGTTTTGTGTTAAAGACTTAATATCTCTGCTTTGCTTTTCCATTGTGGAGGTTAATCAAGTTGTCGTTGTAGAAATGTATATGGGTTTGGAGACGTCCAACATGTACCTAAAATGAGGGCATTCATCGATCAGATAATCTTAATCATATATTAATGGCTTAAATTATTTTTAGATGTATGGTCGATTTTTGTTTTTTAATTTTTTTTATATATTAAAAGTTTAATTTCAAATTCTTTTTGTCAGTTAAATAACAAAAACAAAAAAATCCAATAATAAACAGAGTTTTCCTTCTATTTTTTCAAAAAAAGATAAAACTTTATACAAAATTGATAAGGAGAAATATAAATTAGGATTTTCTTTCGTAAATACTCTTTTCAATTACAAATGATGGAATCATGGTCCATTTCGATATATAAAAATAATTAATTTAAAAATATCATAAAAAATGAAATTTTAGATTTTTTTTTAATGATAATATGATATTATCTTAACTACCACTGATATATCTTAAATGAATCACTTAGATGATGTTATATCATCATTTAACTAACCACAAAGATACAAAATAAAAATTTTAATATATAAAGACTTATAAAAAAAATATTAAAAACTCAAAAATAAAAATAGAATATATATCAAGATTTCAACACATATTTAAGTCTGGATTAATTAACTATTGACATGCCTTACTTTTTTATTACAATTCTAAGAACAATTATTACAAATTATAGTAAATATTGACAACATGAAATTTTTAATTTTTTTATTTTTTTAATCTTTTAGTTATTATTTTAGGATAATAATTAATAAAATTGTATAGAAGTAATATTTACAAGCTAAATCTTAAGAAAAACGTAGGGGAGGATACTTAACAATATAGCAAAATTGCTTTATTTGTCATCAATGACAAAATTGCTTTATTAACAATATAGCAAAATTGCTTTATTTGTCATGGTAAAGTTGTTTTATGCTATTATTTAATTAAAATTATTTTTTTAATAATTTTTAATTCAAAAATGCTTATCTGAAAATTTCTATTATTTAATGAGACAATTTTTTTTATTTGATCTAGTTACCAAAATTATGAGATTTCCATTTTTTGTTTCCAATCATTTGACCGTTTGAATAATTAGTATCAATTATGATTAATTATTTAAATTAGCATCTTTATTATTATTAATTATTTTAATTACTATTGTATTATTCCCTCAATCCCTATAAATAGAGTCTGTTTGACTTAGTTTTTCACACAAATTTTATTTTCTTTCTGACTTTGAGTTTTCGCTACTATCGGTTATGTAACCTTAGCACGTCTAAGAAAGTCCTGTTGTATCTTGCGAGATTTGCCACTGTAGATAAGTCCTTTAGAGCGGTGCTCATACACGCCTTAATAAGACATTATTTATAACCTTCAACACCATTTCAAACAATCTAAAGGACTTATCATGACACAAAATATACGTGAAAAAATTAATATGTCCCAATCTAACATGCCACGTATCATAGGAATCAATCATATAAGCAGAAGTATATGCATTTCGTTAATCACTTCAAAAACATTCAATACAAAGAATCTTGATCACAATATCCTTTCCCAGAAACACATTATTCTTGGTCATAATAATTTTGTCCAATTCAAAGGACACTTCACCCCAACCTTCCGTGTCAATGCTATAGAGATCAAGTTGACTCTAATGGTGGGAACATATAACTAATCACTCAAAGTCAACATTTTTTCAGATGTGACCTTAAGAAGAACCTTCCCTTTTCCTACAACTGGAGTAGTCTTGGATTAATCACCAAGATAGACTTGTTCTTGTCCATCGCCCACAAAAGTGTAAGAGGTAAAAACATTTCTATCAACACAAATGTTCCTGGTAGCCTATCACCCATTTGCTCACATTGGTCAAAACATGAACCTGAGAAATGACTGCAACAATTATGTCATCTCATTTAGCCATGTTAGCCCTAAGCTTAAGATGGTTTTGTCATTTCTCATCACTTGATTCCTGCACTATGGTGCATAATATCCTCGATTTCCACAAACAAAACATTTTTCCTTTTCTTGAAGGTGGGGTTAGAAGCAGGAGCACATGAGATATTTTTTTATTTATTCTTATTCTTATTTTGATAAGTTTTGTGACCATACCTTTTTGAGTGAGTTTGTCTTGCACCATATTTGCCTTCACAAATAAAGCTTTGGCTCTTGCAACACATTCCTTTTTGTTGGTATCCTCAATGATGATATGAGTGATAAGATCTGACAAGGACATTTGTTTGTGCTTGTGCTTCCTATTGTTTGTAATTAGTCCAAGATCTAGGCAGTTTTTCGATCAGGAGCTCATAAACAATTTTGTTAGGTAGGATTGTGTTTTGTGTCGGTGCAAATCACTCCTTTATGCTATTTCTTTTGATTGTTATTTTGATTCTTCCTTTTCTCCATTTTTTTCCTTTTCAAAACTTTTCTTATAACAATAGTTTTTCTCACAGCCTTATAACAATAGTTTTAAATACTGAAAGAAGCATAATAAATCATTATTCCCTTAATTTAACGGTGTTAAAACATATTTGTATTTGTTTGGATGAGAATTTGCAATATTATAATTTTCATAAATAATAAGATTGTAGAATAATTACATTAAAAATAAACAATAATTATAAGTGCAAAATATAATGTAATTTGTTTATATATAAGCACGCTAAAATAAATATTAGCAAAAAATTGTAATGATTATATTACATTAAAGTTTGAATATAGTTACTTTTGGTTATTAAAGAGTTTATAGAAGAAAAAAACATATATTGTTTAACATAGTTTAATACTACAAAATGTTTCATAATACATTTTTAAGCAACGCGAGTTTAAAGTAGAATTAAATTTATGATTTTTTTATAATAAAAAAGTCCCACAAGTATCCATCCTATTCAAAAACAATAATATTCAAAGCATGATTATCAACACTAGATGTGAGACACCTTCTTATCATAAAAAAAAAAAAATGTAAGACACCTCCAAATATTAGTCCGTCACTTTGTGATAAACTAATTAATCCATTTATTAGACCATCGGCTCACTAGTAATTTATGCGAGTGAATTATATATTTATCCCATTCACAAAATTATAATGATATATATATATATATGAGTTTAATTTGTATGCTTGTATTAAAGTATAAATATTTTCACTTTATTAATACAAAATAATTAGTTTAAATATAATTTTCAAAACAAATATTAATAATTTTTTAATTATCCATAACGAAACGATAGTGTTTATGTATAATACTATTACTAATTTATACTACTAGTATATTTTAATTAAATTCCACAATCAGATGTATATTACTAATTTTCACACATTTGTATGTGTTTTAAAACATCGTTCACATAAAATCTATCTCTCTAACTCTCTCTCTCTTCTTTTTTTTAAAGAAACTCTCTTTTCGTTAAAATAATTTAAATACCAAATAACGATGTATTTTCTCATAGTTCATATATTTAAATTTAACTGATTCGTTGACTTTTTCAATTAAGTTTTAACAATGTATATATTCTCTCTTATGTGCGTGTGCTACATTTTTTTTCACCATAACATGCGTGTGTTACATTTTAACCACCTCTTTTATTTTATTTTATTTTTAAATAATAGACAAAATCTATTTTTTAAGTCATGCTTGTTTGTGCCCTATCATCCCGAAATGGTTGTTGTTGTCCATTCTTTGGATTTTAATTGACCTTTCTGAAAGCAGTAAAAATAGCTATTTTAAGTTTTCCGCATACAGAAATGTTTCACCGAGACATTATATATAAATAACAATTTGCAAAAAGAGACGTGGTGGTTCCTTTTTTTGTTTGAAAAATATGAAATAATAAATAAAAAAGTATCAACCGTATTGGACCAAAAAAATAGTTAGCCAAAATTTAGTTAGAGGAAGTAATCAGAAACTGCATTTCTCGACCCTTTCCATCGTAGTTTTATTTTAAATGATAAAAAAAACTACATGGAAAGTAGCTATATATAAACAATAAACAATCTACTCATTTTTAATTAATCGAATGGGAAATAGTATATTTTAGTTCTCTTTTTGCTTCAATTCTCTCTGATATAGCATTATAGTTTCCTATATTTAATGAATTAAATTGTTTGGACCAATGAAAAGATATGTAACGAAATAAAATAAAATAAAGTTATATTTTTATTATTTGCATTATTAAAAAGAAGATGAAATAAATGAAACTTGAAAATTGCAGTTCATTAAATTTTTTCAAATTACAGTATATGATATTTTTTCAGTATATTATTAACACAATACCTAAATAATGAAATAATAACTTTATTTTATTTTATTTCACATATGCTACCAAATATTTTAAACGCATATCCAAATTAATTCGATCAAGCTTCGAGAACGAACAAGTGGAGTGTCAAGTATTATTATTGCTTAGTATACAAATTTGTCTTAAGTGCCTAGCTAGCTTTGATTAATCCATGCATTTTTAACCTTATCTGCATTCAAAACATGCCTTTGAGGGTTGAGCAAAGGAAAACCATGAATTCCTTTGCAAGAGAAGCCAAGAAGGAATGTCTACATACGCAGTGAATCTTGCATGGGTTTTCCTCTGAGTACATTCCATGATATTATTGTATAAAAAAGGAAAGAAGTTAGGCTATGTTTGAGGTGGAAGAAAAGACACTAGCTAGATATCTCAAGTACAAATTCAGGAAGATAATCATTGTACGTGCAGCTTCGGGATTGATATATTCAATCATTCAAGGACTCAATTTCTTATAAAAATTTCGTTTTTTTAATTCATTATTTTAAATTTTATATAAAATCATTTTTTATTTACTTTGCAAAAATTTAAAAGTATACATAATTGCATTTTTATAATTATTAATAAAAATAAAATATTTTTTTTAAAAAAATGTTTCCGACGTTCATCAATATTACCTGACTACTTATTGAATAACCAGATGGTTTAATTTTATTAATTTAAAATAATGTAATAGTTAAAACAAAGTTATTTAATAACGTTATTAATTGAGATATTAATATATCATAATCATAAAACAATGCATAGTTAATTATTTTTTATTAATTCATTGAATATATACACTACATAACTTACATATTGAGCTAAGTATAATCAATTTTATTCTTGAAGAAAAGTATAATCATTTTTTAGATAAAAAGAGTATAATCAAATTAGAGCATATGCGTTTTGTCTCCCGTACAGTTGTGGATATTGTTGTGATGTGTTTGCAATTAAGGATAGTAAGTTACGTTGGGAACAGAGGAAAGAAAATTAAAGACGAGAAAAAATTGAAATCGAAATTTAAGAGAAAATAATATAAAGGAAAATTTAACTTTTTATTTCCTTTTTTGGTATATATATATAATTATTCGTATTTTATTTTTATTTTTCTCTTCTAAACATATGAAGGAAAAATTCAATTCCTCCTTCCACCTTGACACAGATGAATCAACTTAAATTAAGAGAGTAACTTTTTTAGAGTTATTTCTTATCATTATTATTCATTTTTTAAAATCTAATAATTCTTTTAGTTATATTTGTTGGATTTCAAGAAAATAAATAATAAAATAAAAAATGATTTAGAGTTATTTTTTATGTAAATTGATATCTTTTAACTCTAGTGATTAAGATTTAGTTACTTATTATAATCATTATATTTCATGAGAATGAATGGTAAAAATGAAAGACTAAGGGTCTTAAAATAAATGGATTTTTTCTCTCTTTATATGTGTAACTTTTTGTTAAATGGATCTAATTCAATTAATTGAATTAGGGGTGATCACGGGTACAGGTTACCCGTGAACCTAAATTGATATGAACCGATCTGAACAGTTTAGGTTGAGTTATTTATATATTTAGGTCAAAATCGAACCAATCCAAATCGTTCATGTACGAATTGGGTCAAAGGTTTAGATTTACAGATCCGTTAACTTGATGACCCGTCCGTGAACCCGTAATAATAATATAAATTTTACTATATATATTAAAATTTAAAAAATAACTTGACAATAAAAAAAGGTGTGAGTATTATAAATGTTTAAGATTGTATTAAAAAATACGATAGAATATTTTTTAATATTGCATTAAAAAATAGGATAAAATATTTTTAAGATTGCATTGCATAATATAATAGAATATCTTTAAGATTGCATTGGATAATATGATAGAATATATTTAAGATCGCATTCAAAAATTGGTTAAAACCATAGGACTGGTTTTGTTGTTCATATGTCAAGGGCTGGTAAGGTTTTGCGCGCTGTATCGAATTAAACCACATGCTCCACCGCTTGTGCATTTAAATTAGTATAAATAGAAACATATTTTGGTATTCATGTATGCATTCTATTCCAAATAATATTAGAGTTTTAGAGAGTTTATGTTTACATCATTAAGAGAATTGTTGTGAGATCATATAGAAACATTTGACAAGTCTAATTCTTTAACTCTCCATTAGGATTTAAAGATACCTATTTGCTTAAGGAATAAAAGCGTAAAGGTAACTATTTTATTGTATTCTTCTTCTTGACTTTGGAAAAGCTTGTAGCTGGAAAACTAAGATACCAGTTTTGTCTCAGTTCTTGATGAATTAAGACATGCGACTTCTGGCTGGAAAATTAGGATACCAGTCTGGTGGAAAACTAAGGATACCAGTCTGTCTCTATTCTTGGTAAATTAAGACTAGAGTTTTTTGCTGGAAAACAAGGATACCAGCTGGGATAATTGTTATGTAAGGGTAGACTAGAAAACTAGGATACTAGAAACTTTTGTACACAAAATTATCATAGTGGAGTTGTCCATTGGATTGATTGTCCAATTTGGACGTTGTGGTTTTTTATTCAATTATAAGTTTATTTTAAAATATTATGTTGATGGTATTAAATGAATCAATTTTACTACTTTCATACATTTGATAATATTGTGTTAATTGTATGAGATATTTGAAAGAACCGTGATATAAAATAGTAGTTCTAAAAAAAGTTAAATGTGTAACCCGGTGATCCGAACTGAATTGTTCATGTACAGGTTGAGTTTCAATTTTTTTTTCTTCTTAAAACCGAACCGATCAAATTTGATTGGATTGAGTCCTAAATTTGGCCAAAATCGATTCAAACTGACCTACGAACACCCCTAAATTGAATTCAATATGAATTATTATAAATCTTAATATTATCTTTAATTTCCATCAATAAAAAATATATATAACTTTTTTTTAACTTAAGAAATATCTTAAAATTTCAAAAATTAACATCTTTCAATAAATATTTTTCATGTAATCAAATATATGAAAAGTTCTTGTGGGAAGGGAGGAAGTAAAGAAAACAGAGAACCCATAATGAACTATCATTAATACAGTTTTTTTCTAATTACTTGACGTGCTAATCTTATCTTACTTTGTACAAGCAACAACTTTGACCGCTTACCGTTACCCTGTCTTTGCTTGCGTTTCAACTTTCAAACCAGAATTGAGACGTAACACGTGGGTAGCTTACAGTAACCAAAATCTATTTTTGTATGTGTTTCTTTATGTATGTTTTTAAGGCCCAATTCAATTTAATAATAATGAAATGTATAAAATAATAATAAAGAAACATAATATCATACCATTATATCACTAAAACTTTTAAAAGATATATATTAAAGTCTCTTAATATTTAAAATATGTGCTAACATTCAAATCAAATATATTATAATAATTAGAACAAATTACAATAATCTCCTAAGATTTTTACTAATTACATTTACACTTCCTCTTTTTTCATCCTATACAAAATCCCATAACTTTTACATTCTCTTTATATTGGCACCCTTTTGACCTTATGTAAAGTATATGAGTATTTTGTTAAAATTGAATATATTCATTTGAAATCATTTTCATGGTTTTTCCTCTCTCTCTGTTTTCTGATAGTACTTTTTAAGGTTCTTGTTAGTTAACATATCTTTTTGAGGTCTATTAATTGCTTGTATTAATGCCCTTCACTGTTCTCTTTTTTTTCGACCGGTCTCTCCCTACTGGGGCTGGGCCATAAGCAAATTATCATTTCATAACACTTTATTTATTAACCGAACACTTTTTAATTTAAGAATTTTAATTCCAACATATAATAAATTTTATTTTTTGAATTATTACTAACTTTTTAGAAAGATTTTTAAATATTCTTTTTAAGTTTCAAAATTCTCTTTTGAAATTAAAATTTCATAATTAAGAAAATAAAAGCGCTGGGCTTTCATGTATGTGAAACTCACTCACCCGACCCATCCTCCAACCAATATAAGTAAAACCTAATTTGAAATTGATGCAGGGAAAGTTATAGACTAAAAAAAATAGAAGTAAAATCATGGCAGAAACCTACCTCTCCAATGATTTGTATGGCCTACCACGAGTTTAGTGGCCTAAGAGATAACCACCCATTTCATCGACTTGCTATCGTGTTGGGCGGCGTCATTAGCCATTTCAAAGAGGGCCCTTTTTCCTGGTAGCCCAACAGGGTTCTTGATGTCAGGACCAGTTCAACTTAATCGAAGGAATGAGTACTCAACTTTCTTAAATTTTACTCTCTCTCTCTCTCTCTCTCTCTCTCTCTCTTATAAATAGACATTCTACATTTTTATTTCATTTTCATTAATCCTAAACTTTATTTTTTTACAAATAAATGCTTTAAACTCCATTTTGTCCCAATTGATCTTTAAACTATACATCTTTTGCTTTATGATAAAAAAAAAACTATACATCTTTTTACACAGATACCTAAATTTTAGTTTTATCTCAATTAAACTATAGATTATAATTAGTGGCAATATATATTATTAAAAAATTAGTATTTTATTCAGTATTAAAAATATTAATATATAATCAGTGGAATTAATCATCAGATTTATTAAGTAGTATATTATTTTATTTTTCCTAGAAGTAATATATATTATTATATACTAATCAATCAGTATATATTATTTATTTTTATTAGAAATAGTATATTATTATTAATTGTTATTATGTATATTATTAATAATATTTTTCAAAACTATATATAAATAATTTAAAGAAGTTAATTTGAGGGAGGAAGGGGACTAAAATCCCTGGCTGCTCCCCTGTGTATCCGTCCTTGGTGACATTTAATTGGTTTAACAAGACCTATTGAATCTATAAAAAAGAAAAATAAGATCTATTTAATGATATATCAATACATAAAATTTTTAAAATAATAATAAGTCTAATTGAGTTAGTTCAACATGTGTTAAGCAGTTATAAATCTTAATATTTATATTCAATCTTATACAAATAAAAAAAGTTAAAATTAATATTCGCTCTCTATTGGTTCGGTGACAAACCAAAAAAAAAATCTCATTCATTATTGGAGAAGGGTAATGGGATAGAGAATTAAAACAGGATAGATGAAAGATGGGGAAGTGTGGAAGGTCGTAATATTTGTGAAGCATTGTTCTGATACTAACAATTAATAGGTCAAAGTACATGTTTGAAAGTTGAGACACAAACAGCTAGCTTTATTCTTCTGTACATAATCATGTGCCTTTCACTATGCATGATTATTATTAGGTCAAGAACCTTTCCAACAAGTTACCAAAGAAGAAACTAGTTTTAGCCCATCCTCGAGTCTCAGGTGCTGTGGCATTGCTTGGCACTCTCTTAACATCCACCATCATTGTCTTACCTATTTCTTTACGAAGTGCTTCCATAGTTTTCATGTCCACAGGGTTCCCTGATGCATCCCTCACGTAGAACACATTCAGTGCTTGCTCGCCTCTGGTTGATACACCTGCCCTACACACTGTCAATCCATTCTCTCGTAGAATCCTTGTTACTTCTGACAGCAACCCCACTCTATCCTTTGCACACAGCTCAAGGCTCACACCCTGTTGTGTCCACAATCAAGAGAATCAATATAAGACTTCAAATATTGTCTATTCCTTGAAAATTAATTCAGATTATGAAGAAAATGACAATTAGGAATAAGATAAAAAAATAATTTAAATATTGATCTCTAAAAGGTTTTTACAATGTACCGAGTATACTGTTTTGAGTCTTGTTAACAGGATATTGATTAAAGAATTAAAAAAAATATTTTATTGAAAATAATATGGGAGTACATTTAAAAGTTATAGAAAAATGCATTTTTCTGCATTCCAATAAAAATATTTTTTCTTTTACTTCCTTAATAAGTGTCCTTAGCACACTAAGGGATTGATATTTGCCTAATATTTATATACTATTATTTAGTCATAAATTGTCATATGATAAGATTATTGATTTTTATAATAATTATTTAAAAAGTTACATTCATAGTAGTTTCTAATTAATTGACTGATCGTACAACAATCTGAGTAGCCACATGTATTTGCCGTACCATTGCAGCAATACAAGTAGATAGCTGCAGATGCAAAAATGTAATAATTCTGTTAAATTCAGAAAACTTTCTATTGCAGAATCACATACACTACATATTAAGTAGAATAGTACCAAAACTTATACCGGAAATCATGAAGTCACTTAAGATTACAGGAAAACTTTCAAACTAAACCAAAATCCTTGCTCAGAGCTAAGATTTGAGAATCAGAACTTCATCCGTCTTTTTTTCTTTTTTCTTATCTTTTTACATTAGTTAAATAAGCATATAGAAATCAATTCAAATCTGAAAGTTACCTCGCTTACTCTTCTTCGAATAGCAGCTTCAATGCATTGGATGACCCTTTCTTTCTCTCCTTGTGTATCAAGCGTGCATCCATCCATATGTCGAATAAAATACTCCTAAAAGTACAACATCAACTAACATTTTAGTTCACATTTCTCAATTGGATCTCACTCCTTCTAATTAAGTAAATTAATCCAAGTTCAAATATGTTTCAGCTATGTCATTTCTTACAACTACATGCTTTAAACATCTTGTAACAATCAAATTGAAGCAAATTTGACGAACATATGGATTCAATAAACATAATTAGTGTAAAACCAAATAGAGAAAAGATGGATACACGGATCAAGATATTCATATTCGCTATAAAACACCCTAAACCCTAAACCATAAATTAACACGCAGAATACAACATCAATGTAACATACCTGCAATGCATAAGGGCCATCTGATGAGACTGTGGCATGGAAAACAACATATTGCATATCAGTAAGAGTGCAAACAATGTCAAACATGAGTTTTGCCCTATCTTTGCACTTGACACTGACCACTGAGTACCCTTTTTCCTGACAACGTTCTATTGTGATTCTTGGCCTTAAAGAGGGAGGACTATCAACTTCTCTTGCTTCTGCATAACTTTCATAATCCCGATCAGCGAACAACATTTGGTGAAGCCGCCGATCCATATGGGTGGAACCCATGGAGAAACTGGTCCTAGCTACTTTCTCACTATCACATCCACGTAAGATGTTGTTGAGCTGCTCCTCCATAAGAGATAATCTTTTTGGATCATCCACAGCTTGGTTTGTGGCATCATTGACATAAAGAACGCAAGCGATTCGCCTGTTATGAGTCCAAACTTCTGCTGCAAAAACATTGAAATGGAGGTTGGCAAGAACAGCTGAAATCTCAGACAAGAGACCTGGGCGGTCTCTGCCAATTAGCTCAATGGATGTATGATCACCAACAGAATGCACTCCAACGCGTTTGCTCGGCCAATTTTTCACCCCTTCTGTGCTCTTGCTCTTTGGTCCTAGAGCCTATTGTAAGAAAAACTGTTAAAAAGTAGCTCTCAGTAGTTGTTATGCATTATTATACTGCTAGGCAGTCAAGGGAATGGTAGGGTGAGCTGGTAGTAAGGGTATCTGATCACTGGTTTCTTACTCTTCTTTTTCTAAATTTGTGAGTAATATCACTATTATGTACCTGATTTATACTACTATCATAGTTTTTGACATTACGAAAAATAGGAACTCTCAATCATGCCTGGTTTCTTTGAGACAGATAAAAATCATTTTTCAAAGATTTCTCCCTTATTAAGTTTATTTGTATATATTCAAAGAGTTGTGCTACTTCAATTTTTCATCAATAATTTTAAATTTTAACTCTTTGACATTGTGGTTAGATAGTTACCATATTTAATATAATAATATATCAGATAAATGTGTTCGAGAAAGAAGGATGTATACCTTTTCAATGAGGTCGATGGTTTTGCTATCTGTTATCTTTTTTCCTTGCTGGTCCGTGACATGAAATACTGTATTTTATTAGGTGAACAAGTTAGGGAGTGTTCGGGCACATGTGAGCATGACTGTGTGTGTGTGTTTGTTTGAGAGAGAGAGAATAAATATTGGTTATCTAAATCTCATGTCAAACTCATTTTCCTGACAATTTTGGATCAACTGTAAGACAAAAGTACACGTTTGCTGTCCATGAACTCAAATGCGAAGACAACAATAAAATACATAAACCAAACCTTTTCTCAGCAGGTGGAGTTGGCTATCACAGATGGAAAGACACAAGAAAGAGAGTAAAACACTTCGTACTCTCATGGATACATTCATATAGTTGAGAGAAAAAATGACAGTAATGGAGAGAAAGTTCATAACACCCACATTTACTTAGGCCAATAACAAGTATGAACAGGACACATCAGTGTAGTTATTACTTATTAATGCATTTCAAATAAAATATCAATTCCGTCACAAACATACCATCCATAAACCAACCCCCATCAGAAGATATGTAAGCTTTGGTAATTACGAAGTCAAGGTCTGTCAAGATTTGCACAACTTCCAGCAGAATTCCAGGTTTGTTAACACTATCAATCTGTAATTTTTGGGGGGTCACAATATAAATTCATTAGTAGAGGATAACGTTACCGTTACATATTGCATTGACTAGTCTCCAAATAAATTATTCTTTCAAGAACTATGAAAAATGATGATATGATGACAATGAAGTCGGTATCCCTATGGTGCACATCACTTGCAAGGAACAAAGAAACCTTTTAGCATAAAGTGGATAAAATTTTAACAACAGTTTTATCTGTTCAGTTTTCACATTGAATTTGTAAGTACTTCTCTTCGTGAACTTAAAAGGAGGTTTCTGGAAAGGCTGTCAATGAGACAAACCACAGGCTATCCAGAAAGTGGTATGATCCTTGGTGGATTGATCATGATCCTAAAGTGTAATCAAGTTTGACTGAACTTTGGACTTTAGATTGAAATCTGAGGCCTAATGAAATCTAATATAATTTGAAAATAATTAAAAATCAAAGCTCTAAGTTGAAAAACTTAAAACACCACATAAGCTGGGCTTGCTAAGAAGACAATGCCAAACACAAACCACAACTCACAAGGAGATTATGGGAAAAAAAGAAAAAGTCATAATGTATTATTTTGAGAAATTATACCTTAATCAGTGTACAATCATGGCAACTAGCATTGTCCACAGAGACCCTGCGAAGTGTAAACAGAGTTCACTATCAACTAGTCATTTCTTTCAGTATTCAAGAAAGTCCCATTATAAACCCCAATTCTACAAGGTGTTACTGTTAAGCCCTTTACTCCACTTGGGATTGAGTTGATTACGTTTTTTTTATAACAAGGGTAAGTGAGGAATTAAAGCATCTTTTTAAAATTCATATCTTGCTCCATTCTTGTTTAGTAAGGTTGAGTTAATACAGTTGAGTGACATTCAGGGATTTTTTCATTTGGGTAGATATACTTAGGGAAACGATTAGATATCCATGAAAATCAACTCTAAAATTGATTTTACTATGATTATGATTAGTAATCACTTTCCTTTAGTTAAAAAGGGGCTACTTAATTTGCAAACCGTTTAAAAACAAACTTGTAGTTCCAGAGAATAAATAGCAAACCTTGGAGGGTTCATTCTATTGCTGAAGTTCTCATACTCAGGATCAAAATATGGCCAACAAACTTTAGCCATTAAACCAACTTCTCCAATCAACGAGGTTCTTCGTTTTCCTGCATGAATGTGAAAAATTCAGTGATTTAATAGTTTAATATCACAGCCATACTTTACCTCAGTCCAGCAACGACTAGTTAGCAATAACAGAACTATATAGTTTTTGACTTTGGTGCAGTGATAAGTAGCAATACTCAAGATAAATGTTCACATAGCAGTAACAATGCGTGTTATAGGAAAAATGGGTCCAATTCTGTTATTTCTATATTTACATTGTTTTTTTATATAAGTCGGTAACAAAGATTCTAGTTTGGGTAAGGTGACTCATAAGTTATGTTTTATGTTTCTTTTGGTTTTGGTCAAAGATCTTCCAATATAATGGACAACATTGTTGACCTAGTGCATATTCTTGATTCTTATATCAGACTGAAACTCTCTCTCTCTCTTATGTTGTGGGTGTCAAACATTGTAAGGGAGCAAGTGTTCAGTACAATGCTTCAGTCACTCACTATTTCAAGCATCCCTCCTTAGTCTAGTCCTTACTAAAGAATCTACGATTCTGCATGCTCCTTCTCTGGACCTTTGAACATGATTTGAGGAATAAGGTAAATGCTGACTATTCCATGTGCAGTGGATTAGCAAAAGTTGGCAGAAGGAGATAAGAACAAAGGGTCAACAAGAAGAATGCCTGGAGAATCACGACATCACCAAAAGGATTTCACTTTTTCTTTTGATGGGCACAGCCAAAAAAGCATTTTACTTTACAAAGTTCATCATTAATTTGGTTATTTTGGATTAGCTTTCTCATCATGTGTTTTTTCTTTCCAATTGTTACAGTTTCATTTCATTCGAGAATCATTCCATTCCACCAACCTTCATTAAGAAAAAGAATAATATGTGTTGGGACAGGAACAAATGAGTAATTAAATAAAAAACGAAACCAAATAAAGTCTTACTGTAATTTAGCTTAATTTTTACAACAAGCTCACTCTTACTTCTTTTTTTTTAGATCACAGTATTTTCCATCGTAAGCAATTCTGTCAATATGAATGACAAATTTTTTTCTAATTTTTTAACGCAGTTTTACATATTCAAAATTTAAATTTGAGATCTCTAATTAAGCTTAACAATCTATTGATTCACACTATTTGTGATATGTGTTACTTTGAGGAGGAGATTCAAACGAAATTAGAACTTGATTTCGTGAAGAGACAATCTCGGGCCAATTGTGTGATAACAGCCCGAAGGAATTGAGACTGAAACTATGCCACGCCACGGAGTTGTAAAAAGGCAGCACACGGTTGGGTGAGTAAACACAATAGATTCTCGAGCCAAAAAAGCAAAAACCATTTGAATGTGACATAAAGATTTGATTCCAATTCCAACCAGAATACTAATTTTTATTTCAATCATCACACTAGGTATGTCCATGCCAAATTGCCATCACCGTATTATCTAAAATTATCTCAATCTGTAAAGGTCCCCGCAATCCAACTTGACCATAACTCTAACCAGCGACATCTTCTGAAATTAGAAAAAAAAATGTATATAAATTTAATTAGGAATATAACAGGTTGAGACAATTTTCTACACTTTTTTCAAAAGAAAAACAAATAGATAAAGGATGACGTAAAGAAGGTTTTTTTTTTTTTTTTCATTTTTATCTATGCCATGGAGAGTTATTTATTGTACGTGGTGGGGTGAAAATATTAGCTTCCCCAGGCAATAATTAGTTTGGACCGGGGCGAGTTTGGACAAAGCTATGCAAGTTACTACTTGGGCAATACCCAAGTCAGTGAACTACTTTCAAACATAGGCTAGAAACAACGCAAACCACATGATGCTTAACCTTTCGAATATACAAACGAAAGCAACATCCAAATTAAGCATAAAATATCATATATACCACAATTTGCAAGCTATTGAAAATTTATGCCCAGTGCTGAACATTATTTTCAATTTATGTTTACAAAAAAGGGACGGTTAAATGAAATAAAATAAAGGACCATATAGTTCTGAAGTACTTTTAATTTTGCTCTCCAATTAAAATTAGAATTTTAATGAATAATAAAGGTAAGGTAGAAAAGAATAATTGTGCACTAACATTATAAAAGTATAAAAGTTATCCAATCACTTTTTTATTATATATAATAAATTTATTAATTTTTAAATAATTCAAATGATAATTTACAATTGAATAACAATTTATATTATAGAGCATATATATTAAATTATCTTGAGGCTCCAATTTATGCTATTTTCGTATTCGAGCCTATGACCAATAAGTCACCAAGATACAACTATAAAGTTATGTCAGGATTCGTTCTCTTTGATTTTTTTTATAAAAAATTATTTTTTAAAAAAATTATTTTTTTTTAAATTTGAATTTTGGAATATAAATGAATTTTTCTTACTCAAATAATGTTAGTTATATACTTATATATAATAGATATATATATATATAATTTGAATTTTTAATATATATGGACCAAATCGAACCAATTACTAATCTAATGATTAGATCACTGATTCACTATCTTGACCGAATTAATGATTGGATCAGATTTTATAATTATCCATAAAGGTATATATTAAAAGGTTACCGATATATAATTCTAATTTTGATTAAAAAATTAACACTATAAATAACTGCAGGTAAGTTTTGTTTGTAAAAAAGAATTATAAGATTGGTTTGATACATGGAATGAGAGTTTAACTGTTGAAGGAAAATAAAGTTATAAATTGAAATCATCCATTAAGACAAACTAACAACTAAATATAAAATAAATAAAAAAAAGGTTTTTGTTTGAACAAACAAAAGTTGCAGAGAATGAAACGCACAGACCACAAGCTCTCAAATAGATTTCCTGTATCCACTGATTCATTTTGGCCTATTTTACTCGACGAACAGAGCCTTAACAGGAACACACCCGAGTAACAGTATCTGGTGGGCATGTAGTAGTGGCTTTCCAATGTAAGATGATGAACTAGGAACAAGAACAAAAGATTATTAATTTTTTTTTCACTTGACTTTGGGAATAGAATAACACTATTTTATTGTCAACTGAAAACGGCGACGCACCGCAACTACAGCCGCCATATCCCTATAGAAATATCAACCCCGCATGTTTTTCACCCGAATTTGGCCACCGAAAAAAACAACCTGTTTTTCTCTTTTCCAAAACACAAAGAAAAGAAAAAAATACAAAGAGGACTCATTGAAATCAACGACTAATATGGATAAAAACTCGTCAAGAGGCTAATTAGAGGAAGAGAAATAGTAATTCATTGTATGTAAAGTGTGTGAGTAGCTAATTCAACTCAAACACTACTTCCTTGGATAACACAATTCACATGGAAGTTGGAGAAAGAAACACATACATAAGCATACATACCTTGATTTTTCGAAGGAGGGGTTCTCCCAATATTCCAACACAAGACCGAAACCTTGCAGCTCCCGAATTGTCACATGAGGGACACCACAGGTCAGTGTGTGTGGGCGGAGTCACATATATATGGATATATAGACACAGAGAGAGAAAACAAAACAGAGCACTTTAGGAGAAACCTTAGTGTTTCTCCTCTCTGCTTTCGACGTTGGAATACCACTCAATTCAAATCTCTCTCTCTCTCTGCGCAAAATAATAACTCGAACGAAGCAAATGGAAAGGCTTCGAAGTGGCTTGTGCCCTGAGGTGCTGGGAAGTGGGAAGTGGGAAGTGGGAGCTCATTAAATATCATTAATAATAAATAATTATGTTTGAAGAAAGATCTTACTATTAAAAGATGATAATAAAGTATTTCGACATAGATTTATCATTAATAAATCGATGGAAACTAATAAAATAAAATAAAAAATACAAAAACCACTTTTATGAAAATCAGTTGATACAAAATTATTTTAAATAATTAATAATTTATAATTTACATATGTAGTTGTGCTAAACATGTCGCACATAATAATCTTTTTGTAGTTTGTGCACTATACTGTACAAAATAAATATTTTTTATATAATTAAAATCTATAATAAATAAATACTTTGAAAAAATAAATTACATTATAATTAAAGTTCTAAATAAATAAATGTTTTTGGATATATAAATTATATTTTAGATTTATAATAAATAATTTAAATTATAATATGATTATTTTTAATAATAAATAATTATAAATCATATGGTAGTTTGAGATGATTAAAAGACACTTTTTTTTATTAGTGACAAGGACAAAAAAAAAGGTTAGTGGGCGAATCACACTTCTGAATGAGAAAAAATAAATATTAACTTTGATACTATTTATAAGAAATAAGTTTTATTAGATTTTATGCTACAATTTATTTTTTATAAATATGATCAAAGATAACAATATTAACGTTTAATTGAGAGAATGAGTATATTATTATATGAGGAGTGTTAGTAATATATTATTTTTATTGGTTAAATGTTTTTAAAATTATAAAATTATGAATGAAACTTATTAAATAAGAAGTGAGAATCATGTGTAATACATTTCAAATAGATTTCAAACAATAGATTAAAAAAAATCAATCATTAATAAAGAGTGTTCAAAACAATATGTTTAAAAGTGTGTTAACATTTCTCTTATTACCAAAAAAAAATACATATCATATCAAGACTATGCTCAACAATATATTTTTGTTATTTTAAATTTTTTTTTACTATCTAAAAAATTTAGTAGACTTGTGGTATCTAAGATTACTTAATAATTTCTTGTTAAAACCACCACAAATTGATTTAGCAAAAGCAAAATCAACTTTCAGAAAGTCAACTTCCATGTAAAACTTTTTAAAGTACATTACTTTATTAATTTTTTAAACAAAATAATGAAAATATACTAATTTTGAAAAAAAAAAGGTCATTTTTCTTGCTTCTAACAGTCGCGTGAGAAAAGTATTTCTAGGGCGCGTTACGGTGTATAGCTGTACTAGTAATGTTGGGTGTTGTCGTATTGCTCGGATCGACGTAACATCTGGTAGGCTACACTACAGTGATTCTGTGAAATGACCAATAAACAACACTCTAGCGGCAAAGATAAATTTTATATTTATTTATAAGAATTGAAAACAATACAATAAATTTTACAAGTTACAATACTCACGACCTGTTTAACAAATTGAACTTTATCCATTTGTTAAATTTTATATTTATATATAAATAATCACAATAATGCGTACCAATGAAAATAAAAGGATAGAAATATATAAAAAAACATTATGTAAATAGTAGTACTATATAATTTTATTATATGAATATAATATAATATTTGAACAAAATATACAAAGTGCTTTCTGTGCTGTCTCCTTGATGTGATTTATTATGAATGAAATGGAACCGTCCCTGACCTTAATCTGAAAGCTGCTTTCTGCAAAACCTTAACCACGTGAAATTAACCTTTCGTTTTCTTGCATAGTAGTTTTGAGAATTAAAAAATTGCATTTGCACACTGTATTAATTTCTCTGCTCAACATTAAAAAAATAATGAAGATATGTGAAAATGTATCCTACATCACCCTAGTCACTTGCAATTTATATTTGAGCAAAAAATAGAGAAAAAAAATTCATGTCGCATTTGGTTGAAGGAGCGGGGATGGAAAAAGGAAAAAATTTGCGTGGGTGTTATGTGAAATTCATACATCCTACATTCTAAAAAAAAAGTATTTTTATTGCCTAAATCAAATATATTTGTAAAACTGTTAATTTGGTGTCATGTCTTACGGTTAGCCTAATTGGCCCTTTATTACGGCCTTCATTTGGGGGCATTAGTCCACCTAATGAGGGAACCTACAAGGCTCCAATCCACATAATCCCACTTAATATGGGATTCGGGCTAGTTCACAAGTCATATTTTTTAAAAATGATTTTTCAACTATTCAAAGATATAATATTTTTAATTCAATTAATCTTGATTAGGGTTATTTTTTGTCGATCTTAGTTGAAGTTATTTTCTCAATCGTGACTTTTTTTTTCAATCTTATTTATGGTTAATATTGACAACCTCAAGCAAAATTGTTTTTGGTTGATCTCAATTAGGGTTAATTTTGACTCATCTTGGACTAGGTATGACTAGCAAAATAGATTTGATTTGATAGGTAAACCCGATCGGCATGCAATTAGGACTAGATTGAACTTAAAAAAAGCCAGTCCAAATAGAAACAAACCTTTTTTGGTCCAGCCCATTTAATCCGATGAGCCAAATAAACTTGGGTTGGACTAGTCCAATTAGTATTTTATAAATATTAAATAAAATATAGTAACTTATTAATAAAATTTCTAATTTTAAATTATAATTTATATTTTTAAAGGCAAAAAACATATTCATTAAACATAAAATAAAGTGTCCACAAGTAGTGATAACTCCAAAGCAATATTATTAATTTGCGTATTCGTTAAACATAATTTAAATGATTTTGCGAATACTTGTTAGACATAATATATGTATAATAAATAATTTTTTGCCTTTGGAATTTATATATATATATATATATATATATTTCTTTACATTAATTAATTTTTTAACTTTTTTTTAATTTCTAAATTGGCTCGAATAAGTCCGATAACCCAACATAAGGCTGGGTTGGGACTAAGAAATTCCAACCCGAAAGAATATGAATCGAGCTTAGGCTGACCCATTTTCAATGTGTGGCTCGATGGATTGGGTCAGGTGGGTCCAACCTGTCCATTTTGCTAGCCTAGGTCTGGGTTGTTTTTTACTAACCTCAATTGAGATTTCTTTTTGTCAACCTCGATTAAGGTTACTTTTGACTAATCTTGATAAAGGGTTTTATTTTGTCAACCGCAATTAACTATTTTTAGACGACCTTGATTAAAGATAATTTAAACTGTCATCGATTAAAACTATTTTCAACCGTATTTGATCAAGATTATTTTTGACTAATCTCAACTAAAATTACTTTTGATTGACCTTAATCAAGATTTTTTCTATCAGTTAAAAAGTAATTCTACAACTTTTAACTCACTTAACACTTATAAGTTATTTTTGTCAAACAAAACAATCCTGTATTGACTGACCTTAATCAAAATTTTTTCTATCAGTTAAAAAGTAATTCTTCAACTTTTAACTCACTTAACACTTATAAGTTATTTTTGTCAAACAAAACAATCCTGCATCGTATCAAGCTGAATTCTAAGTTCATTCATTCATGAATCAAGATCAGCCCATAAATACTCTCTGTAAAGGAGACCACAAAAGCAATGACAGTGGTAAGCGGACGACATAAAAAGAGGCTGACAAAGGAATTGAAGATGAAATATCTCACTTTCAACTTTCAAGAGCTCTAGTGACTAAAGATCCCGTATCATTCAACTCATGACCAACCCCACTCATCTCTCTCTTCCCTATTCTGTCTTCAACTTGACTGGCATTAATATTAAATATTATTCAAGAAACATATTCACACTACTTGTTCCAAATTTGTATAATGCATAAATAATTTTCCTTTCATCTACTACAACCGAATGAATTATATATACATGCATATATGTTCCAGTTAAGAATTAGACTGCGATTATACCAATTTGTTTCAAAGTTCAAAAACTTACCCATATCTTGGACTAATAACTTATAAGATTGACTTGGTATGGTTGAAGAAAGAAGGAAGAAAAGTCAGAAGAGATTGTGTGTTGAATCTCAATCACTAACAAAAACTAACAATTGACATTTTTGTCAATAAAAAATATATATTTACTCATCTTAATATTCATCGATCTGATTAATTCACTCTCAGACTAAGACTTTTTGTATACTTAATTATATCACTTCTAGTGCATTTTCTACATATAATATATCATTGCTGATTAAAAAAATTGATCTGATTAATTGACTGTTCTAAAATGAATATTTGATGGGATACACTCATACACATAGCGCATTGAACAAGTTTAGTAAAGGCATCAGTGAGTCTTTTTTTTTTTTTTCTGAATAAAGGCATTAGTGGTACAAGTTTCTTAATTCGAAGGCTAAATTATGTATGACATGAGAAAAGCAACGTGTTTTGAAAATTCATAAGGTATCTAATCTAATTAATAACCTATGGCTCTCCTATAATCTCGCAACGTTGTTATGTGCTTGTTCCTCATTCCCGGGAACACTTTCCATCCATTGGCTTAGCTAGTAATTTCATGGTCGGACCCAAACATTAATATCTGAGTAGATAAAGCGTATGGTACATTATATATATATATATATATATATATATATATATATATATATATTCTTTATAAAAAAAACTAGCTTTATTAATTACCAACAGTTATTTTTATTTTGTTAGAAGAAAAATAATTAAAGTTTAGGAAGGAATTGATTTGAGTTTCATAGCTCACTAACAATTATCAGGGGAAATAAAAAATAATGTCAATCTACTCAATTAACTGAACTATATCTTCTTACTATATTTACAAATTATCAATTAGCAAGATCTTCACCGTAACAAGTGAGCGTGTTTAATTAAGAGTAGAATTATCAATCAAAATCTAGATTTTTAATTGATTCAACTTAATATTATACAGTATTAACTAGTGTTGTTTTTTTAATCCATAAAAATAAAATAAAAAGATAGATAATAAAAAAATTATAAATAATTTACTTACCTAATTTAACCAATTGAACTGATTTCCCCTGGTAACTAGTGTGAATGTTTAAACACTCTTCATGATGGAGTTTTTTGTTAAGCTAAACCAATTAAATTCTATTTGGGAGATTTTTTTTTCTATGAGCGAGCATGATGGTTGTTCATGCATGACGTCGTTATCAAGGGTACAGATGAGGGACAAAGAGGAAAAAGGAGAGACACTTCTAATGGCTCACGGCATGAAGCAGAAGTGCGTCGCTATCTAGAGAATCTCCCAGTGGATTTTGATACGTGGAGTAAGACAAAACCGCAATGATTCCTTTTTCTATTTATGCGCAACTTGTGCTAAGTACTGTTCGGTCTATTCTCCAAGGACACTGTACCTTAGTCCAGCTTATGTAGAATGCACATGCATTTTCGAAAATGATTGTCCCCAAATGGACTTGGATTTGTCTAACTTACGTGATAACTATTAATTAATCAGAAAATATTATTGATTTTTTATAAGTAAGAAAAAACGGAGGGTAGGACCTAACTTTATACATGTGTATTTGGATTAAATTTCATGAACTTAAGTTTAAATTAAAATAATGTTTGAAACTTAAGTTTGATAAAAAAATGAATTTTTATGATCGAATTTATGTTTGGATATTTTTATATTTAAAAGTATGTTTAATGAAATGAAACTTATTTGGTAATAATAACAAAAAGTATTTTTAGAAGTATAATTATTGAAAAGGATATGAAATTCATTAATTTCTTATTATTAAATATGAAGTAATAATATATTGTTAAAACATTAAATAAATCAGTAAAAATTGGAAAAGTACAATATTAAATAATTTCATGAATAAATAATATAATTCAAACAATATTAATATTCAAATGATATATTATTCAAATTAAAATAATTATATTTTAAATGGTCTGAATTTAAATACATAACAACAAAAAAACATAAAATATAAATTAATAAAATTTTAAAACATGAAGTACATAACTAATTAGGTTATAGATGTTCAATAATTTAATTTCTAATTGAATCTCGAATAATTTTTATTTGTCTTGAAAAGATCAGATTTGTAGTCCTGGGTGATCCTCATCAGCATGATCATCAACTTTGTCTTTTGAAAACTTGCATGTAGGTGAATTTAAATGTAAAGAGTGATGGTTAATATTAATATTCTTCATAACTCTCATCCAAAATTGTACCTTAAAATTAAATTATGCAATAAAAGAAAGAGATGTCTGCTGCTGTTGTGCGTGTAAAGGTGGGAAGTGAAGGTAAACATGATAGTTATTATCATAATGTAAGGCCAACCAAAACTTAACTTTGAAAAGCATGTTCTATGTTGTTGCTTTTGAAATAAATGTGTTTTGCAGCTAAATGTAGGTGAAAAAATTACATTTTTTTCCCCAACATATACCCAAATTGAGTTTGGGGTTTTTACTATACGTTAGACCCTCTTTATCGGAGAACCAAACATGCTGCTACATATATTGTTTGGGAAAATTATTTAATTAATTAATTAGAAATTGAAAAACTGCTAATAGAAAGTTAATAATGGCGGCTCTGGTCACGAGATGGGACAAAGAATTTTTTTTTTTTCTCTTTCACGGAAAGGTAAAAAGAGATTGATTTAAACCCTAATGTAAAAAAGAACTTAATATTAAAATATTAATTATGATAAATATGTAAAAAAAAACAACAAATTAATTATAAGTCATAAGCTAGTGAAAGAAGCTAGTTTGTCAAATATTTTTAATTCAATCAAATAAATGATCAATTAATTTAAATATCGTATCAAATACACTCTTGAATAAGATAAAACAAGGCCGAAATTCTCTCCAAGAAAACTAATTTGGCATGAGAGCTGATAGCTACATACTCCACTTTTAGGATTGGCTACCAATTGACCTTGTCTGATTGTACAAAATTATACAATGACTGTCGTTATTGTAATTACAATTTTCTTAATTATTTTAAGAATACAGTTTAATTTTGATATGCTGTAAATTTTTATTGTTCATCAATTTAAAATACTTCAGATATGCTGTGAATTTATGTTTAATTACATGAAATTTATTATTAGGTGAAAATATAAAAAAAATACATCATGGACATATTTTATCTAAATCTTTAAAAAATTCGATTAAAAATTAATAAAATTAATAATTTTATTAAAACTATGATATTTAATACATTAGTAACATTAAATAGTACAATTTTAATTAAAAAATATTTTTCAGTCCTACACGTAAGGGTCAGTAAAGCCATTGTAATATACGCAATTATATCACTTGTTAAAAATAAAATTTAGAAAATATTTAATAAAATTAATTTGATTCCACTATGCCAACACTGTCCAAAATCCAAAAAATTCTGCCATTCCAAGCTATAGGCTGGGTGGGTGGTACCCGGATGAGGATGTTTTGCAGAAAAGAAATTAACACAATTGAACCAAAATACCTGTAACACGCAATTTAGGTGCATTAGAATGGTATTTATCGCTTAGAATATGACTTCAAAGATTATGACTTTAAAATGACGCAATTTTTCTATATTAACAGTAAATAAAAGAATAGCAGTTGTCTTATTCTTTAATAAAAAGAAAACATGTATAGAAAGCACATACCTTACTATTAGTTCAATATATTCTATAAAGGGTTCAACTCCTAGAATAATAAATCTTTACTTTATTGAAAAAATTATATTGCACGAAATGTTAAATTAAATTTTGATAGACTAACATAAATCTCAAAACGCATCTGCCCTTGAGAGGTCATATTTATGTCTCCATATAATTTACCCATAATATTATTATTTAAGGACCGGAAAGTATTTTTTAACTACTATAGTTAAGGGTTTTTTTCTCTTCTCCAGTGAAACTATAAGATACTTTTACTAGCATAGATCCCGTGACTGATTATGAGATAAATTTTTTATTTTAAATTTATTACATTATTTTTTTTTCTTTTCAAAAAGATATATTATATAAAAATTAAACTCAGATCTTTTCTACAAGTTCAACGTGTATGCTGTCAACTGGAAACCCATTGGATAAGAAAATTTTTTCTTGGCATATAAGTCGTGGGATAGAAATTACCCAACTATCTTCTTCTATCTCTCAATATAAAAAAATGACACGTTGTTGAAAAAATGTTCCTTTTCTTTTTACCGGGTGTCATTTTTCATTGAAGGAAAAGAAGCATGAAAAATGTAAGTACGCAATTCGTATCCATTCCATCACGATAACATAAAAGGCATTTATAACGTGCATATGTAAGCCATCCATTTATACAAACTAAATAAACTCCCAAGCACCAAAAAAAAGGGAGAAACCAAAGCAGAAAGGACACACACACAAAGAAGAAAATAACTACAACACACATAGTGAGCCGATGAAACCTTAACCTTTATAAATTATAATTAGGTACAAATTGATCTTCCAAGGAGTGGAAGTGGCTACTTTCTCCCTCAAGAAGTCGCACAACCTGAAGAACAACTATTAATTGTAATTTGCCTATAACTACATAGAAAGGAATGCAAGATATATATTTGTCAACATAAAAAAAAAATATAATTTTGATATATCTTATTTGATTTTATTCTTTTAAAGTGTTTCCGAAATGTGTTAGACCAAGTTAGTTATATTAATTATTACATTAATTTGATCAACTTAGTGACAGATGATAAACCGTAAAAAATACTACATCACATAAATGTTTATCATGTCATTTAAAATTAGCATTGTTAGTATAATTTTTTTTTACAAAAACACTTTAAAAGATTACTTTAACTTTATTAAATTAAGACACCAAATAAAAAAATGAGAGATGTAAATTTTAGCCAAATAAAAATGAAGTAAAAGTAAGGAGGTCCAATAAACTACCTCTCCCATTGATGGACGCATCTCAGGTTTCCTTTGCACACAGAAGTATGCTGCTTTAGCCATGAGGTAGAGTTCATACGTGTCATATGATTCCCCTAGACGAGTGTCAATCAGTTCATGTAAAGCCAACTTCTCTATCATTGGCTCAGCCTAAATGTTTCCACATGTAACATTATATATCATGGTCAGTCATGTTATAATAATAATCAAGTAATTTTTTCTTAATTTCTATGGAAGAGTTTTGAAAATATGTTAAAGACATAAACAATTGAAGATACCCATTGTCGGAGAGATTGTTGTTGTTCTGGATTGTTGGAATTGCCAACCTTGCGCCCTGATATCAATTGTAACAGAATAATGCCATAAGAATACACATCTGTTCCCACAGAAACAATTCCGTCTTCAGCATACTCAGGAGCAAGGTATCTACAATAAATCAATAGCAAAAACAAAAATTGTTTGTTTTAGCTATACTTTTAAGTTTGGAATTCCAAAGTGCATTATCTGGCTAGTTAATTAGTAATAAAAATCTTGAACAAATCCTCACCCTAATGTTCCCATTATTCTTGTTTGTAGAGCATCATCACCAGTCTTCCATTTGGCAAGACCAAAGTCACCTAGCTGCATTTATAACACACATCACTTAATTGAAAGCTCACATTACCTGTTGTCATCAAATGGGTACATGGGTTGCATGTGTAAAGGAAATGTGTTTACAAAAAGAAGCCTCTAAGAAAGATGATAAAAGATGTGAAGTACGTGTTTGGATTAAAGTTGTGAGAGCTCAAAAGTATTTTTACTTCAACAGAGAGCTCAAAGTACTTTTACTTTAGAAGCAACAAATTTCCCTTCTTAATCATTGGAACGCACAATTATGTATTGAAATTTGCGGAAATACTTTTGTACTAGTAATTGTAAACCAAACATTGGCTGAGTAATGTGAATGTTGTCAAACCAAAACTGTTTCATACACTATCCATGAACCTTAACTTGTGCTACCTTACCATGGGAACAAAATCATGGGTGAGAAGGATATTGCTTGGTCGCATGTCCCGATGAATAATAGGACCACCACGGCATTCCTCATGTAGAAAACGCAAGCCCTTTGCAGTCCCAATGGCAATGGCATACCTTTGGTGCCACTTAAGAACAGCTTCGTTATTCTCTACAAAAATGTTTTCACAGATTCACAAAAAATAAACATTGGTGGATATAAAACATAATTTTTGAGACTCAAAGCATAAGATACAACATCACAATAACTCTATAGGCAACTTACCAAATAAATGCCAATGGAGAGACTTGTTGCAAATAAATTCATAAATCAGGATGTTTTTATTTTCTTTGCAACAATAGCCTAACAGCATCACTATGTTCTTGTGTCGAGCAAAACTTAAGACGTACACCTCAGAATGAAATTCTGAAAATCCTTGTGAACTTTCTTCTTTCCTTACCTTTGCTGCAATTTGTTGTCCATCTTTAAGCACACCCTTATATACGTGACCATATCCACCTTCACCTAATAAGTTATCCTTTGAAAAATCATTTGTTGCATTTTGTATGTCAGAGTAGCTGAACTTCATTGACTCCTTGATAGACAACTCAGTTCTTGTCCCACAGCCAGTACAAAGAAGCGGTGCATCTGAATGTTTTGGCAGAAAGCCACTTTGGTTTTGCTTTTGGTCAATCTGAGAAGTAATGAGCCTACTTTCTCCTTTGATGTTTAGTCCTGCATGACAGTTAAAACTCTTATTTATTAGAAAGAACTAACTTGAATACTGGATTGCTTTACAATTTTTTCAAAATGCCCCAATCAAGTATTTGAGTTAGTCTCTAGTATATACAAAGGAAGCACAGAAAGGAAAAGGCATTCTGTGAATGAGAAGTGTGTCCAATTGCTTCAAATCAACACTACTTTCCCTATGATTCTGTTAAAAAGATCAAACATAGTCTATCGGACTAATATTTAAACTTCAGACTACTGGAAAGTGTTTGGATCATTGTGTCCAATTAGCTATTATTAAAGAAAAGCAGCTCTTAACCAACTTTACAGGAAATCAGAAACTGCCGAGACATTTAATATTATGACAGCCAGAAAAATCTCAATTTCGAACTGATACTTCTATTTTTCTTCCAAATTTAAGGGGTATGAGATGGAATGAGATGCAATTAATTTATTATTTATCATTCTAACATTTCTTAGCAATAGAATGGAGTCTATATTGCATTCTATCATAGAATATCCAAACAATAGTATGGTACTTTTATTTCATTCCATGTCATATCATTCCATGCCACTCCATTCCACACCACCCCAAGCAAGCAAACAGCATATTATAATATTCCACAAGAAGGAAGGAGAATCATGCGTATTATATGCTGATATTTTCCAGAGAAGCCAGTGATAAATGTTCATTTCCAAACACAGTAGTGATTGAATACCACTACAAGAAAAGCTTGGATGCAGAAATCCTAAGACTTATATATAAGACAGGCTGAAGTGTAATTACGTACAGCTTAAAAAAAATTAATTAAACAGGCTTGCTGACCTGATCTTTCTTGCTTGGAAGAAGATCCAAAATCTGATAAGGAACTTTTCTCCCGTGACCTGTGACCATATGATGACTGCTTTGTATAGCTCCTAATGGTACTAGAGCTATCAGAAGAAAATATAGATTGGGGATAGCTGTTGCAAGAGATAATAGAATGCTCAATGTCTTCAACACTATGACAATCTGATAGCGACACAAACTTTGACAAAGAATATACATATTTTGTTTCTGTGATCTTTGTCTCATGTACATAATGAGATCTCCAGATATCCAGAGACAAGTCATCTTTAACCAATGCAACCTTGCATGGCATCTTGTTAAGGTGGTACCTCAGGTCGCGCCGAAGATGTCTGTTCAAATTTACCCAATAAAGTTGAAAACCATTAGAAGAAAATAAATAGAAAACTAAGAAAAATGAAATTTTATTATTCGACAAACAAAATTGAAACAAAGTTTCTGTTGAGAAACCAAGGAAGGCTAACCACTAGGAAGATTTTCACCAAAGATTCATGATCACTCATATAAACCTTATCCTCACTTATATAATGTTCAATCTTCTCATTTTTATCTGATATCAAACTTTATCTCACACCTGTATTCTAACCACTTCATATATATAAACCTATGCACTATTATGCCTATTCTCACATTTAGATAAGACAAATTAATTTGGTAAAATCCTGATTAGAAGACTAATTAACTAATGGAAATTAATCATGTGTCACATGCAAGAGATAATGGTTATTCACAAGCGGAGAGATAGTAATACTAATACCTGTCAAATATTACCCAAGATGCATTATAGTTTGTAACCTCTTGTAAAACAACCTGTTTAATTGGAAATCCCGCGGTGACTTTAACTTCGATAGTGACCTGCACATTAACATGCAGTTATTACTTAGAAAATATAATAATAGCACTTAAAAAACCTTTATTTAATTTTTTAACCAATAGCTTAATGATGATTATCATTTACCTTTAGTTATTTACAACCACCTACATTGCATAGATAAGGATACTTAATCGGTACCAGAAATAGGTAATGGGATTTTAAAAAAAATTAGAATATGAATACCTAAATTTTAAAAAATATACATAAATAAAAATTATAAAATTATATATAAAAATGAGTAAATTATACAAATGATAAAAAGACACAAATAAATATAACTTGTAACATAAAAAAAGATTAAATTCTTGAACATGAAAAAAAATTATAATGAGTAGATGTTCAACAATCAATATTATAACACCGAAACATTTTTTTGGCTGAAGATTATAAGTAATAACACTTAAACATAATTATGATATCACATTTTCAATCTTGTCGTCATTTCTTTGTCCATCAGAATTGCCTCTAAATTTATAGTTCATCAAGAGAAAGATAGCAATTTCATTGAAGTTAATCCCTTAAAATAAATCTCATTCATCTTCAGATGATTCACAATAACAGAATTAGAATGAGTTAAACTCTACTCACAATGACAAATTTGAGAGGTCGAGAACATAGAGTCTCGCGATTGGTCACTGGTCTTCACCATACACAAATAGGAACACGTATAACATCGACGTAGGATCAAAGGAAATATCCCATTTTTTTTTCCACAAAAGGATATTGTTTTTATTTATCAAAATTGAAGTACAAACTCGATGATACCCAATAGTACGTATTTATTACCAACTTAAGTATCCAATTTTTTTTTTTTTTGAAAATATTCTGATATTACCCAATACGTATTCATGAGAGAATCCAACGCACACCATACTATATAAGTGTATGACATAACTTTTAAGAGTCTCACTCTTTGTTTTTTTGCAACAAAATTCGCACGATCAAAAGTCATAAATCCTTGACATATGTTTAAAAGACTCAAGTTACTTGTCTCTTCTATTTATAGGCAAGAGTCCCATCCTTTATTAAAATCAATTGAGGAGTTACTAATATATGTTCTTATCTGCACAATTACTAGGCATGCATTTGTCAAGAGTAATTACAAAGGTCTGCTAGAACTTATATAATGTACCCCTTCACTTTCAAAATCTTCATAACTTGACAAAAGTTCAGTTGCATATGCATCAACTTTCTTCTTGACTTCATCCTCCATTGCACGAAAGTTGGTTCCAGCAAAAGACTCGGGACATGCTAATGTTTGGTACCCCACTGTCAATCCAAAAGGAGGAAAAGATTAGTCATGCAATCTAAATTTCTATATTAGTAACTTTCCTTCTATACACAAACTGATGCTGATGCAGATGCAGATCAACATTTGATAGAATAAGTAAAATAAGATAATATCATTCAAAATGATCAAAGAATGTAATAACACTTACTAGGGTGAGACACCTTATGCAAGACACATAGCACAAGCAACTTGTCACCAGAAGAGAGAAAGACACGCCTGGCCCGAACATGATCAACAACGAGTTTGATCTCGTGTTCAGTGCGCTCCCTAGTGGCATCACATGCAACCACCACGTAAGATGCAGAAGCTGGAGGGCTATGATCCATGCTCATACTCAAATATCAATTATTCTATGCTCGATCGATCCAATGTTAAACCTTGAACGTTGACATGAAATGGGGTTATACGTAATAACGTGAAAAGTTGCAATGAAGAGTGAGAAACGATCGTCTAATTGATCAAGGACAGAAGCATGCACTACCCCTTGTCTAGTCAAAAACAGCAACATTAGTCTTCTTTCTCTCAATGTGAGGGTTGAGACAATACCAAGATAATATGCTGAGGATATTCGGAGAGAGAACATGATGAATAGAAGGATCGATACTATGCCGCCTTGGACAGTGCCAACATGGAGAAGAGTACGAGGAACTTGAAGACAGTTTTTGGTTACTGTTGCGCTCGGACATGCTTTTTCAAGATTCTAGATTCTCTTCTTTCATCACTTGTAAATTACTACTATTTGAATATGTCATTTCTCAGCTTTATTTAAACTATTCCATATTCCCTTCTCCTTCTTTAGCGTTGACCCACTCAACAATATTCATTCCGGTCAGAAAAACAACAAACATGAACGAGTATCAAACAAATATAAAAAAAAAAAAAATAGTTTTATCCGTTTGAGCAATACTTTGCATTGGTAGGCCCTGCTACAATAATTGCATTTTTATATTTGTAGGCAATACAGACTATGGAGCAGTATTTTGTGCATCTTCAAAGGCCAGGGTGCCTAAATTGAGCACACAGATACTTGGATTATTCTTGGAGTTTAATTTCTATACTCAGTAAATATAAAAACAAAATTACACAATCTATTAATTAGGAAATTATCGTTTTGTATAATTTTTATTACAATTGTGCTTGTGAAATTGTGAACCACCCTTCATTCTAAAAGTGAAATTGGATCTCTTACCATTTTAATTAGTATTTGAAATCACCTAATACACTTTGTTGAGGATACATCACAAAAGCATCGCATTGTATAGCCAATCTTTTTTATGGAACAAAAATGACTAATCTACGCGTGTACTACCCAAGTTTATCAGCTTCTTGATGAATGATAAGTTTATCTTCAATGGCAATAGTATGCGCATTTTTTTATTGATCTGTGAACTTATCTTGTTTCTAGTGTTTTTGGTTTCAAACTTGATTCCAAGGGATAAACGTTACATTGAAATATTACTTGTAGGTAAGATTTTTGTGGAACTAGTTTAATGGTGAATAGCATAGAAAGGATCAAAATAAAAGATAAGAACAGGGCATCCAACCCCTTTATTTTATATTTTGATTGTAAGATTTACTACAATTTCTTGTTTGAATTGACAATATCTACAAACGAACATCAGAAGGGTAGTCTTTGGGATGCTTCTCGATAGTTTTTCTAAGTAGTCTCTCTTGCTCCTGAAGGTTTGATGGTATTTGGTCATAGACATCATTAAATAAGTCCTCAAGTGGAGGTTTTTGTGCTTTCTCTGCCACCTGAATCGCATGCATTAACTGTAGAAAAGTAACAAAAATCCAAAAATAAAATGTCAGAACAACTGAACAAGTTGGTGTGTCATGTGTGTACAGAGATGGACTAAATTGCAATATGCAAAATAATTTACCTGCTTCCTGACACTGCTTCTAAGCTCCAATTCATCCTTGTCACTCCACCAACCATTCCTTTCTACCCATCTTTTGAATCTATTCACAGGATTCCTTGCCATCTTCCAATATTCAATCTCATCGGTTCCCCGGTACTTAGTTGAATCATCAGATGTAGAGTGATGTCCAACTCTATAAGTGAGAGCCTGAAGGTTATATAACAATTAGCATAAGATTGGTGAACACTAAAATGATGTGGTATCAAACAATGATCATCTTAGCTTGAAGGGAGCTCAATGCACCTCAATTAAAACTGGCCTTTTTTCTTCTATAGCGATTTCTCTAGCAGTGTGAACTGCACTATAAACAGCAAGAGCATCATTTCCATCTACTCTGATGCCCCAGATGCCATAAGCTTTGCCTTTAACTACAATACCATCACCTAACCAAACAGGAAAAATTAACATATGTTTTTAGGACTTCTAATAGACTTAAAACTTGATAGGTTTGATCAAATAGAGTACACTGGATAAACTTCTGAATAAATATTTATAGAAGAAAAAAATAATATAGGTAAAATGAATTAAGTTTCTTTGTAAGTTAATAAATAACATCAACTTATAAGCTAATTTTAACTTCTAAGTAATTACTGAGAAGTTTATCCAAATAAAGTCTAAAGCTTACTCAGATATCAAAAAGGGTATGGAAAAAAGGGAGTAAAATATTTTTTCTAAGAATAAGAGTGTGACAAAAACCAATGAAATGAAAGAGTACTTCGAAATTGGTCTTCCACAGGTGTACTGATTGCCCATCCATTATTACGACAGATAAAAACAACAGGGGCCTCCATTACTGCTGCAAAATTCATAGCAGCATGAAAATCTCCCTGCAATGTTTGATGTTGCCAGGTAATAGCAATAAGCATCATTGTGTTCCATTTTATACTAGTTAATTAAGAGAGATAGTTTATCACCACTAACCTCACTGGTGGCACCATCCCCACAAAAAGTGACTGCACATGCACTTTTCCCATCCATTTTAAGGGAATAAGCAGCCCCAACAGCTTGAGGAAGTTGTGTTCTGAATTTCTTACCAAACAACAAAAACTTGTTCAGAGAGCATGTCACCAATTAACAGTTTAATTGTTAGTTACAATGATTTAAGCATGTTCTAGCTATGGTATGTATGTCTTACGCAATGGGGGATGACACTGTGAAGTAATTGTGCTGGTTAGACCCATAATGTATAGGCATCTGCCTGCCTTTTCCAAAATCATGTGTGTTTCCAAAGCATTGATGAACAAATTGTTGCAGTGTAAAACCACGCCACAATAGAACTCCAGGCTCCCGGTACTGTCAGTGAAAACATGATGCACATTTTCATCATCAACAAACATGTATGATGCTTGTGTTATAAAAATCAGAACTATCAGCTGGAGATAGATTTGTTCATTTGTGGATGCTAACAACTAAATTATTACATGTTCTGAGACTACTAGACTACTACTATGGTTCCGGATAATCTCCACGACACAATTGATAAGTTGTAAAACTCGGTTACGTGTCATATAAAAATTAGCCAAGACTCAGGACCAGGCCTTCCAAAAAAAAAAAAGACTCATGTATAGACATATGACTGTTTTAAATTATGTAATAATTTCTCCCTAGTGACATGTTCTTTGTAGCACATTTTGTATAGTTGATTAAGGTTTATAGAAAATTACATAATCATAAGTTGAGCTCATTAAAAGAGAAGAAAGAGTCACAATTTTGTAATTTTCAATCAATTTCAACTAACAGTAAAATGTGTTTAAAATGAAAATGGATTGGATTCAGTGACTTCGAAGAGGAAAAATCAAGGTAACTTTTCCTTATTTTTTCATTAAGTTGTTGGGGACATATTTAAGTTGTTGTCCATGTCCACTTATATAAGAATAAGAAAAAGTAAACCTGATTGTTTCTTCTCATTAAGTCCGTGCCAGATCCGTCAAAAAAAAGTTTGTGACAGTTTTGAACAGTGTTTTGGAGAATATATTGCTACATTATTTTTCTTTTCACTTTGCTCATTTATTAGTGAAGAAAAAGTTAGGCTACTTGAAGCTGAAATATTTTGGGCTTTTTATTTTTCTGTTTTGTAATTAGAGATCCACAATAGCAGAAATAATAATAATAATAATAATAATAATAATAAATAAATAAATAAATAAATAAATAAATAAACAAATAAAAAGGAGTTGAATTTTAATAGAAGCATAAGGGAATTTGAAGTGTCTGGCTAATGAATATGCATGACCAGGTGCTATTGTAGGCAAACCTGAGGCAATATTATATCATCAGGAGAAAGTGCAGCAGCAGATGCAATGTTAACTGCTTCTTCCCCCATTTGGGTGAGGTAGAAGGAAATTCTACCTTGCCTCTGCACTTCATAGAATATGTTGTCCATAGTTTGAAGAGTGACCATGTCAGAATACATCTTCACACCCATTTCCTTGCTAACCTGTTCAATCATTCTCCATAGGTAATTAACTAATAAAGTTCCCATGTGATGTGTTTCGTGCATTATATCACAAAAAATAATTCTACGTCCTTACATAAAATCTTTCTACTAATCTTTTTACTTGTAAAATAAAAATTGTTGAACAATTTTATGCTATGATTTTAAAAGGAGTTTAATAGTTATACACTTACATATGTTAAATAACTTAATACTATAATTTAATAACAATTTACCGTTTTCCTTTTTTATCTTTTAGAATATTATGCATTTTTTTAATCTAATACCTTATTGTAGAAAAATATAACATTAATACATTACTCCCTACAGCGATAAAATCAAGTTTTGGTTACTAACAGTGCTGTAGTGAGATACCTGTACATAGTTGCTGTATTTAACGATATCACCATTGTCATCAAGAACACGATAACAGGGCACCCTTTTCTCAGGAGACTCAGAAATGAATCTCATTTCAGAAGTAAATCCCACTTTCCCTCCAGGAAAATCAATGACCTGACACAGTGAGAAGAAGAAAAATTAAATAATCTCATGGAATAAGATAACATTAACCCATTGGAAGAATTTGGGAATGAATCCTTTTTAGTTTCTCGAAGACCTCCCCAAGAAGTACTCACTGGATATTCATCATTAAGATTTAGTAGTGGGTTTGTTTTGTCTTTTTTAAATGAAGTAGTCGGTTAAGACTATGGAATATTTTAAATTAAATTAATAGCTTAAATATCTTTACTTTATTATTTTAAAGACAAAAATACTTTAGATAAGTATTACTATTGTCTTTAGTTGATGATGTATGATAATGAAAATATGAAAAAATATTATATCCATATCCATATTCATATTATTGGAGATGTCACATTGCGGGTCTACGTCAAATACACACCGCATATATATCATCAGACATGTATTAGGTATACTTCAAACTAGCACGTTGCTAATTCAACCCTAGTTTTATAGTTGGGTACACTTCAAACTATTCGGATCATTCACATGTGTTTTCTTATTTATATAAAATATAAATATTTTATTTTTATTAGTTTATATTAAAATTTATTTATTTAAATAAATAAAGATTCATTATAAATGACTTTTAAATATATTTAAGAAAAATAAAGTTAATAATTTTGATAGTTTAGTTTGACAATTTGCAAGGTTTTAGATCACTCCAGCTTATGGCTTATATATGCTTATCGCCAGCCAGGTTGCATCCGGTCAAAAGAAGTCAGACCAAAATATTTTAAAACTCTAATTTAGTATTTTTATTAATTTGTAATAACTGTGAAAGGATAATAGCTTGGAGTAGGTATTATCACGTGTGAACCTTTTAATATAACACTTTAAAACATAAATTTAATTTTTATCACGTGTTATGTTTTGATTAAAACAATGCGTTGCTTTATCAATCAAAAATAAAATATTTACAGAAAGAAAATGGCAGTGGAATGATAAATTAATCAATTAATGGGGGTTTATATTTCTTTTTTACTTGGATAAGTAAAGGAAGATTGTAAAGATGTAATAAAAAAATATAATAAAAACTTCTACAGATCTACAGGTTCTGTAAAAGAGCCCGCTGGTTCACCCCGAAACGAAACGAAGCGTGTAATTTTTATCTTCTGTATGTACACTCATATTTAAATTATTTTATATAATAATTTTATTATAATTATATTAAAATTAAATCAAAGATAATTTCTAAATAATTAATGTATAATTTTTTAATAATACATGTTCATCAAACTTTTTTATTACTCATTAAACTATAAGCGGTTAAAAAAGTTAAGTATACATATGAAGATAGAATTATAGTTTGAAATGATCGAGAGAGAAAAATTTTACTTCATACTATAGAAATTAGGTGAAATACACATTAAAATAGAGAGAGAAAAAACACATATGAATGTTTAATTAAAAATAATTCTTTAAATTTTGTTTTCTAATTCATAATATAAAATAGATTCATACTAATATAAATATAAAAATTATATTATGATAGGTTAGACAAAAAAAAGTTATAGAAAAAATAAATAAAAAAATTGAATAAAATAAAAAAATTAATTTTTATTAATAAAAATCATTTCTTTTATTTTATCTCTTATCAAATAAAAGAAAAATATTTCATTGTTCTTATTTTCGTTTTTTAATCCAAACGTGCTTCCTCTCATCCAATCACGCCAATAACGTTTTTAATTTACAATTTCTGAAAAAACTTGAAATTTTTTCCACCTTACATTCAGAAAGAGTCTTGATTTACACGTGAAACCAACATTAATAAAGTGACATCAACGTCAACTCAATAATCATGTCCGTACTTGTAGTTACTATGGATTAAGAAAAAAAAAATACACAAGTTGTGATCACAGATCTGTTTTTCATAATTAGCCGTTCAACCAGATCGCCCATTTCTCAATCGATCTTGGCAGGATTTAGTACGAGATTCACGTTGATTTATCTAAAATTACTTTAAAACACTAACTAATGTATAACTTTACATATTTAATTTTACGTTAAGAAATTAATTTTATATTTAAAATTGATTTTAAGGTAAAATAATTTTATATAGTTTATATTACATAAAAATATACTAAAACTATTACTAGCTCTTTTTTAAAATAAAAAACATTTTAAAAAAATCATTTATTTAAAATCAATTTTAATAAAAAAATCAATTAATTAATTAATTATATTAATGATCACTCAAACACACTTATGGTTTGTTAGGAAGAAAAGCTCAAATTTTAAATTAAAAGAAAAGTATAAGTTTTTTTTTAATTTTTATTAAAGTTTAAAGTTGATGTATATAAAATAATTTTATCTTGTTATCTAATTATAAATCATCATTAAGATGTTTTTTAAAATATTTATTATAAAATTCAATAAACTTAATATACCTAATAAATAATTTGTGATTATATGACAATATAAAATAATTTTATATAGTAAATACATAATTTCTTTTCTCTTATTATAAAATTTTGACATAAATTTATATATATTTTTATATATGTGAATTGAACACAATACTAAAAAATTTATAACACTCACACACCATACTTAACAAATGCACATAAATTTGTATAAATATGTGGATGCGCAACTTAAATCCGAACATGTATTAAATTAAATGTAACTTACACTGTTATTTAATGATTTGTTATATATATTCATTAGAAGTGAAAATTGCGAATTATTAAGGACCTTAAAATTTCATCAAGCCCCTCAAATAAATAACGAAGGAAATTAAAGATAAGCCAACTAACTTGTAATGATAACTTGTTAATTGCGCGTCTAGTTTAATTAACGCTGCCGACGGATTGGGTCTAGTAGAATAAAATTCTAAGGAGGACATGGTAGGCCAACAATTTTCACTTTTCTATTAATTTTAACTTGGAGAACTTAATTTTCTGATATACATTTCTAAAAAATATATTTCTTGAAAACTATAATTCATGCGAATTATTTTTAATTCACATTTTCAGAAAAAAAAATCCCGTACAAGGGTGCATATCTTACTTTTTCAAATTTAATTTTTGTTTTACAATAATAAAAACTTCATATTATTTTTATTGAATTATTTAATGTAATAAATAACTAAAATTACCGATAATATATCACATAAATCTTTTGATTTTTAGAAAATTTATCTAAAAATTATTAATGATCAATCAAATATTTTTTTTTATTGCCAGAAAACATGGAGAATCATATAATTCCTGGGAGCATAGCTAATCCAGATTTAAGTCTCCACTTAAAAGAGAAGTGCTTTAACCCGTGTCCTAGATACAATTGTCTATAGAAGAAAAAAAAATCATAAAATTGTCGCTTTCGCTCATAGTAATCACGTACCTGATTAGGTTCATCCTCGGTGACATCTTGCTCCAATTCCAATTGTGCCTCAGCTTTGGTTGATTCATGACGCGAGAATCGGAAAAGGGTGGGTGATGAGTTATTACCCGGTAATGCATCGCGGTACCTAAATGGTTCAGTTGATCGAAAAGAGGAACAAGAGCTATTATTATGGTTAAGATTTGGTCCTAACAAGAAGGCCAAGTACTTTTTGTGAAGGTGGTGATGTTGATGAATTAAGATCCTACTGGATCTTCCGATCAACCAGGATGCCATTATTCTGAATAAACAAAAAAGTTCACAAAGGAAGGGACTAGAACTAGAAGCTAGATAGCTACAAGCAAACGTAAGCTTTATTGGTAAAATGGAACAAAGAAGGAGAAAGTTATAATGGTGGGAGGAGGGGCTAGATGTCCAAGTCCCCACTCACCACATCACACGTACTTATTGTCTTAATTAGTTGTTGTCTTTCGTGTGGGGGATTGGCATGGGAATGAGATGAAAGGTGGCTAAAAGTTTCAAGATGTTATCCTTGTCGTGGGACCACGTAGGATTCCAGATTGTTGTTATCTTCTAGTATTATTTCGGAGGAATAGCTAAATAATTGATTGGCACATTTTTCTAATATTTGATTATTATTGAATAAATTTTTATATAGTTAAATAATGTGAATTTTCGATGATTAACATTGGATAAAGAATGGAAATAGGACAAGTAAGGTTCGCATTCGCCTAACATTATAATTTTGTTTTTCGGCTTTCTAAAATGGAAAATTATTTATTATATTACCATTTAGCTTTAAATTTACTTTTGATTCTTATAGTTTTATGAATGTGTGTAATTTTGGTCCCTTTAAAATAATTTATTATAAATTTGATCCTTTATATTTATAAAATATAGCAATTTTAGTCTTTGAAAATTAGTTTGTTGTTAATTTTTTAACAAAAATTATGGACATAACATATAGGTGATAATGTAAAGCTACACATTAATATGACAATCTAACACATATACTTACATGAGATAATAATTTGAGTCAAATTTATGTAAGTTACTTCCTTTCTTTAATAAATAATCGTTGAGTTAGTAGATTAAATAATATAAATTATTTTACCTCAACCAATAATTTTGAGTTTGAATCCTTAATATGTAATGTTAAATGTTCAAAGATGAGTTTCAACACCTGTAGTAATTTTATTTAACTAAAGTAAGATTGTCTCCGGAAAAGGTAATTCTAGTATTTACAAAAAAGAGTTTAAATAAATGAAGAATTCAAGCAATGGAAACTTGTTTCTATCAAGAGTATTTTTTGTATTAAAAAAAAATACAATTATAGGGCGTGAATGTAGAAAAATAGGAGATGGAAATAGCCTAACGATTAGCCTGACCGAGATGGCCCAGTAACTAAACAAAAACAAGAAAAGAAAAATAATCTTGTTCAGTTATCTTTGTCATTCGGAACAAAATCTAGACGATACCTGGTAATTTCAATTTCCAACGACGCGGGAGAAGTACATGATGGAGGTGACGAAGGACCCTAATTCAGATTTTGAACTCGAACTCTACACCATCCCAAGCTCTTCAAGTAAGTAAGCACTCACCATTCTCTCTCTTTCTGTGAACCCTAATTTAGTTTGAATCTAAGCGGCGTCGTTTTGGCAGGATGGTTCGCGTGGGAAGAAATCCACGAAACGGAGAGAAGAGCATTCAAGGAATACTTCGACGAAAGCTCAATAACGCAAACCCCGAAGATATCCAATGCATATCCAATTCCTTCCTATCCCTTACCAACATTAACCGAAAAATTGATTCAACCATAAAAATTATCATTAATTGATGTAAACAAAAAATAGTTTCATTCAAAATTGATAAAAAAAATTAAATTTAAAAATTCAAATAAATATCCAATCTATATTCATTTCATATCCAATTAATTGGATTGTATTTAAAATTCAAAAAAATGGATTTAGATATAAAACTAATTCATTTAAATAGATTTAAAATAGATTAAATTGGATTAGATATAAATTATTTTATGGATATGAATTTTTTTTATCAGTCCTAACAATACTTGATTAATTTGTCAGTAAAGTTAGGTTGTTTAATTAGGTGGACATTGAATTAGGAAACCATCTTATGGAGGGCAATGATTACTCGATGGTGATTTCATGTTCCTTGTTAGATGAATGTTTGGGCCAGTACCTTGTAATGGTGCATTTTAGGGATTTTGATTGGATCGAGTTCCTAGAAGGTATGTTCCACAATTAGCTAAGTCAAAACCAAGGCTTTCTGCAAGTATATTTGCATAGACCTAAGCTTGGCTCCAAAAATTGGTTAGAAAGCACCAAGTTAAGGAGTATGTGATTTTGAGAGTTAGTTAGAGGACGTAGAAGGTGAATCTGATGTAAAAGGGAAAGAGTGAGTTACATTGGATTATGATGCTATTTTGCTTTTCTTCACTAAGCTGGAGCTATGAGAGATCCTTCATAGCGCAGGAGCATTCTGCTCTTTTTTCTATCTCTTTCCAGTTTTTCTTTAAATTGTCTCCCTATTTCCAGATAGGAATCACTTCCCATTTGATTTTTCAAGCAACCCATTTTAGGGCAAGGATTGCTTAATTAAAATGAACTATAAAACTTGAGGATGATGTGAAAAACTATTGAGAAAAAGGGAATAGGTAAAAGGACTGCACTAATAAATATATATTTATTTGGGCATCGTTTGTTAATATATATTTGTGGATAAACATTGTGTATGGAGTATTGCTTTATGTCACCTTTAATCTGAGCTTGCCCTTGCAGAAATACCTTTGACACTGCGTGTAAGAGCTGCCACTGCAACTGCTCTTGGAGCTGCTGCTGCACGAGCAAAGTTGTTGGCAGACCAGGAAGACAGAGAGATTGAACATTTAGTAGCAACTATAATTGAAGCACAGGTCCTAGTTCATATTTTTTACATCTTCCAACTCCTAGCTCTAGCCGAATTTCTCTGGTTCAGGTATCCATTTGAGGGATTAACTATTTTTTCTTTGCTTATTTGTTAACTAGATTGACAAAATGCTACAGAAGGTTAAACATTTTGACGATCTGGAGCTGTTGATGGAAAAGGAACACGCTGAAATGGAAAATCGAAAAGATTCTATCTTGACTGAACGGATTGATGTGTTACGGAGAACATTTAGATCTGGAGTCACTAGATGGAAGGATTATTCTTTTGTAAAATTTTAGACCAGTTTGTATGTATGTGTATAGTAAGATCACTGTTCACATCATTATACATCATGAAGTACTGTAACATTTATTATTTATTGTACCATAATCCAGTGATCAGCTAACGGCTTTTAGAAGATTATATCTTAGATACTATCTAAACCTTTTTGGTTAGCTATTACGTGCTGCTGGATACTTATAATTTTGGCTTTTGAATGGATACTATAAATTCATGTAACTTGTAATGTAATTAAATTGTACAACATTCAATTTCTTTCATTTATAAAGTTCTTTGTCTAGATACTTGCACTGTATCATCGAAAATGCCCAGGTGCAGAAGTGATCTATCGTTCGAATTTATATATTTGTAATATCAAATAAATTATATTTATTTCTTAAAAATATATTTAATTAAAAATAATGTTTAAATAAAAAATTGAGTACGTAATTATTAAGTTGTATAAATTTCTCTTTAATAGTCTATATTTGAAGAATTATATTACTATTTAATAGTATAACATTTTATCGATGAAATATTTGATATTTTTCATTTTTTAATATTTTCTTTCAAGAAAGATAAAAGTAAGACTAGAATTGAAAATTGATTTAGTATAAATTATTTTAAATTAGATTCGATGGGATTTAAATTTTAAATAAAGTTGATTGAATGATAAATCAAGAAAATCGTGATTGAATCAACTGATTTTTTTTCCTTAAAACTAATACAATTTGCTATTCTTATCAGAAAACATGGGCCTGTTTGTTTATTATTTTTTTTTAAAATACTATTTTTTTGTCTCTAAAATCAAAATAAAAAGATTGCTTGACAATGAGTTTTGTCATCTGTGTGAAATTATTTTTAAAAAACATTATCTGTGTTTTCGTTTTCAGAACATTTTAGCTGGAAGGGTGAGAGAGACGGAGACCTTGTCTGAGAGCTGGTAGTTTGAGTGGGCCCCCCTCATGCCCTCATCCACGTGGGCATCTAAGCCGATGGAGGAGCTCTACGAGGAAACTGGAAACAGGATTACCATCTTGACCCGGCATCTATTTGCCAATGTTGACTTCCAAATTATGTGGAGTTTTGTTTTGTTTTTCTGAAAAATTTGTAGCTCCTTATGTGTTCAGATTTTGGATTGGAATAGTCACACGTCTCTTTTGTGGTTTTGTTGTGGGTTTATCTGTATTGATGAAAAGTGAGAGAAATGGCGTGTGAAATGGGTGTTACTGTTGAATCTATCAACTGATTGATATTTATTCCAAATAAGTATGGACAGGACTACATGTCTTTGTTACAATTACTTGTCAGTTAGATTGTTTCAAATTGTGATTTTGCAACAATAATTGTAGATAAAATATCAAAATTTTAGATGTCCCCCAATTGCATAATAATTGTGTTTAACGTCTAGCTAGGTTTGTCACATTTATCTGCTTCATTTATCAAAATTTTGAAAATCTCCATCGCTATGATTATTACAACAACAAATAAGACTTTCAGTAAAAAAAAAAAAAAGAACAACAATTAAGACTTTGGAATGGAGAAAAAAAACCAGACCCATACTTCATTATTAAAAAAAGATGAGTAAGGAAAAATTAAATGTAAAATGCACTAAATAAATTAAAAAAAAAATCCAACAACAGTAAACTAAAATGATGATTTATTGGTGACACAATTTGGATGTAATTTTATGCACAGGATAAGAGCTTGTCAAGTGGACTATTTTCCCTGATCTTTTGAGTGCTACAGATCACATGGTTGTCAAATGGAACCTTGTTGTTATCAAGGGTGAAACTGAAAATGGTATGATTTCATTTCCTTCCAAAGGTTACCATTTTGCGTTATACTAATTTTACGGAAATATGATCAGATAAACATGTCCTTTGAAAAAGCATGCACTAGCTTTGCTCTTTTTATCATCCCTATTAGATTGGCTTTATTCATTTGTTGTTATTGAAAGCGTAGATGGTGAGAAGTTGAATGCCGCCTATATCACTGTTGCATGAAAGCGGTTGCTCCATCCTTCTGTTACCTAAGGATATTTTGGAGGCATGGTTGCCACCTAAGTGTTCCATTCATATTTATTAGTTATTACAGAACTTTATAGTTTATACACACAATTTAATGTGGTAAAAATACCAAAAAATTGAGTTGCCACCTTCCGGATTGATCCTTATTGCGGGTAATTCAAAAGACGATTCTGACTCTTTGCTCTTCCGGAAAACGTAGGATAGTCCCAGTAGAAAGTTAACTCTTACGGTAATTGTGGGATCATTGGGAAAATCTATGTGCCCCTAATTTTCTGCTCCAAATCATATTTCTGGATGAGCCAAAATCAGTGATGGGTGAAGACGTGAGACAGAGAGGTGAATGCATGGAGAGACAAAAAAAAAAAAAAAACAGGAATTTTTAATGATTCTAATTTTTATTAATGTATTTTCTTAATAATTATTATAGTAATTATTTAATCCTTAATATATCATCTATTTATTTAATAAATGATGTGAAATTCTACCATTTGTTGTTGATCTACTTTAAAACGAGTCAACATTACATTATATTGAAACTATACTTATTCTGATCTGAGATGGATCAACAATGAAGAAAAAAGTATCGTGTTATTGATAATTTCTTTCAGGGTAGATAGTAGATACTATCAAATAATTTCTTGAGAACTAATATAAAAAATTGATATAATTTGTAGATTGCAACCGCTAAATTATATATTTTTTCTGCCTCCTTCCCCCCTCCCTTAGCACTATCAGTCTAGTTTATAACTCACTTCAATTCAACATTCATATTCCTTGCCAACTGCTACAACTTTCTTTCCCTTTTTTTTGCCTATACAAGTAAATTTTTAGACATAATCTTCAGTCTCCATCTCCCAGAAAAGTAAATTCAACACCAGATATAGATCCTTGCCACCATAATGCTGTAATTGATTTGACGCAAAAGTGTACACATTATTTCTTATTCCAATCCAACTGTGTCCAATGAACTCTTTAGTACCTCTATTTTCCACAGCCTTCCTCATTCGAACCATGGAATCCCATCTACCCCTCATTTGATATGCTTGAGCCAACACCAAGTAAGGTAAGGATGTCTGTGATTCCCTATCCATTATTTTCTTTGCAACTCCTTCTATAATTTGCAAGTCTCCATAAATTGCACATGCAGAAAGAATTGACCTCCAAATGTCAGAGGTAGTTCTATATGGCATTGTTTCTATGATATCAATGGCTTCTTTGAGCTTCAGCTTTACTCAACATCTCCACAACACATGCATAATGTTCTTCTCCTGGTTTTACTCCGAATTTCATCTCCATTGAGGAAAATATTTTGATTCCTTCATCAACCAATAACCCATAGTTGCATGCTAGTAGAACTGCAGTAAGTGTTATTCGATCTGGTAGCATGCCTTCTCTAGTCAATAATTCCCTGAAGAGGTCCATGGTCAAAGACACTCTGCCATAGTAAGTCAGTCCCATCATTATAGTGTTCCATGATACCAAATCTTTTATTTTCATTTCATTGAAGATATTCAAGGCATCACCAATGAACCCACCCAAATTTAGCATACATATGGACAAGTGAATTGGCAACAACTGCATCTGACTCAAAACCCAATTTAGGAACCAAAGAATGGATTTGATTACCCACTTCAACTGGTAAGAAAATCGAAACAGAACTCAGGAGAGAGCTAACGATGTATTCTGTTGGCCTGATATTCTTCCTCAAGGTCAGCACAAAAAGTTGCAAAGCATCTTCCCCTAAATCGTGTCTAGCAAAACTTGAAATCATGGAATTGCATAGAGGCGAATCCCATGGATCCTGTTTCTTAAATAGCCGGACAGAATCCTCCAATCTGTTGCATTTGGAAAAGAGGTCAATAGCAGCACTGGATACAATGCTATTATAAATGAATCCCATCTTGAAACAAAAGGCAAAAACCTGCTTACCCTTGTCCAAGTCTCGCAAGTTAGAAAAGACACTCATCAACACTGAACACGTAAACTGATCAGGTAACAACTCAGAACCTCTCATCCGATAGAACTGATCTAATGCCAAATCATAATCACACCAAAAGCATATTCAACAAGACCAAGCTTCCCATACATATTTATTAACGAATTTCCAAGCACTACATTATCCAAATCCACGCCAGTTCTGATCATTCTACAGTGAATCTGCTTAGCATGAGAGGGACTTGACACGAGTGACATCAAAATGGAGAAAGTAAACCCACTTGGTCTCACACCAGTGCCTTGCATTTCAACAAAAAGCTCCAAGGCATGACTTAAATACCCACTGGAAGCATAACCAGAAATCATGGAATTCCAAGAAACGACATCTCTAACAGGCATTGCATCAAACATGTGGCAAGCCTTGCCAAGCTGGCCACTTTTGAGCAACCCATTTAAGCAAATGTTCCAGGAAGTGGAGTTCTTGTGGGAAATATCATCAAAGACCTTCAGTGCATCGTTAATGTGGCCGAACTCAGAGTAAAGGTCGAGGCAGCGATTACCCAAATATGTGTAGGTGTTAAGTCCCAATTTGAGGAAGTGGGCATGCACGATTTTGACAAAGTTAAGGGATTTTTGAGATAAACAGTGGTTTAGGAGGAGAGAGCAACATGAAAGAGAAGGGTAAGGACCTTGGGCTTGCTTCAATAACGGGTACATGCAAATGCTAATGCCACGCCCACAACTACAAGCCACAGGCACATTTGAGACCTATCGAAGGCACTCCAAAATTAAATGGTGAATCACACGCTTCATCAAATTTAAGGGTACGGTTCCAACCCTTCTTGATACTGATACCATCATACCACAAGCTCTAGGTCAACGTCTTATTGTTAGAAAATTAGAGAAAATTAGACAGAACAGAGGAGTATTTAGTATTCTATTTATAGGAGAGCAACCATAGTTATTATATAACTCCTCCTTTAACACATTTAATGAGCATAATGACCATAACTCTTGTAATTCTTAGTGATAGTACATACTACATACCGTAAGAATAATGTAGCTTAATGCTTACAAGTAACTCTTCTAACTCTTATGTAACCACGGTGATTAATAAGATAAGATTCACATATATTAGAGTGTTAACTTTTAACATTCCTTTGTAAAAAAAAAAAAAAAACTTTTAGCATTCCTCTCGTCTATTTATTTTCAGTTATTATTTGTATTAGATTAGATAGATTTGTTAAGTAATTTAAATTTAAAAGATGAAAAATAAAACAAATATATTTTACAAAGTCTAAAATAATTGTTTTTACAAGAAAAAAAAGAAGAAGAATTGGCTTTACAAGAAAAAAAAGAAGAAGAAGAAGAAACTCTAAATTACAAAAGAGAAAATGTATTTAAACATATTTGTATTATATACATTTGTTAGGCCATTGCCTCCGTGTAAACCATTATTAACTCGCCCTTTGATTGAACAAGGTGTACATGTTTAGTATATACCCCTCCCCACTGAAACTTCTCCCATTTTCCTCTTCTCGGTACTCTCCACCCCCTCTCTCCCAGCCTCCGCCGCTGTCCACCGTGCGTTGTCGTCGGAGATGATAACCGACGGCGGCATTACTGTCCCACCCTTTTCTCCGCTCGCTTTATCTCCCTCCTCTTTCCTCTTCCGACGCTTCCGACGGCGTCTCCGTAGCCATCATTCCCACCTTTCGTCGTCCCACAGCGCCTTCCCTTGCTCCATTCCTATTCCTGGTAGTGGCAGAAGGCCATGCAGGCTTGTTTATCAGAGCCTCTGAATTGGGTTTTTTTAAAAGATTTTAAAGTGGCAGAAAATGTACAGTTCTCACTGCTACAATACGCAGATGATTCAATTGTTGGGGGAGATCCAGATATGGCTAATCTGTGGGCTTTGAAGGCAATATTCAGTAGCATCGAGATGATGTCCGGGCAGCGAGTCAATTTCCACAAAAGCAATATCTATGGAGTGAATGTACATAGAAACTTTCTTGAGGCAGCTAAAACATTCTTACATTGTAATGTTACAGATTTACCTTTCAAATTTCTGGGTCTTCCAATGGGAGCCAATCCGAGACAATGGTGGAAGCTTTTAAGAAGAAGCTGGCAGTGTGGAAGGGCAAACATCTTTGAATGGGTGGACGCATTGTACTTACTAATTATGTGCTTAACAGTTTGCCCCTGTACTTCTCCTTTTTCAGGGCTCCGAGAAAAGTAATTCATTCACTTGTAAGCATCCAGCGCAAATTCCTTTGGAATTGATGGTCTGAAGCTCAAAAAATTAACTGGATCTCTTGGGACCGAATGTGCCTATCAAAGAAGCAAGGAGGATTGGGCATCAAAAATCTGGAATTGTTTAATGTCAGTTTGTTAGCCAAATGGAGATGGAGAATCTAATCAGAGCAAAATGTGATTTGGCAGGGACTCTTATCTTTCAGGTATGGATCTATACAAAATGGTTTGGTTCAATCCCCCTCTAACTCGATGTCACTATGGTGGAAAGATATGATTGGAGCTGATTCAAATTCGCTGTGTCCCATTCAGTGGTGCTCTAACAATCTTAAAAGGATCATTGGTAATGGGGATCATACTCGTTTTTGGTATGAGTGGTGGGTGGGGGAAAAGCCACTAAAGGATAAATTCCCACGACTTTTCCAAGTGTTAGTAAACAAAGAAGTTTTTGTATCTAAGTTTGGCAGATGGGAAGGCCAAAATTTCGTGTGGTCTCTACAGTGGAGACGCCCACTGTTTGCGTGGGAAGATAGTTTAGAGCAAGAAGTTTGGGAGGCTGTTCAAAATGTGAGACCGCAGATTGATTCTACAGATAAATGGATATGGAGTCTCGAACCTTCTGGCTTGTTTTCGGTGGCATCAGCGTATAATTTCTTGGCTGATTCATGTCGAGTTATTTTGGATTTTGAGATTGATCTTATAATTATGGGCTAATTCTGGTGTTCAAATGTGCCCTCAAAGGTTCTGATCTTCTCATGGAGATTGATGCTGAACCGATTACCAACTTGTGAGCAATTATCTAAAGGAGGTATTGTTTTCCAGCAACTACAACAATCATGCACTTTCTGCCAAGGTGTTATAGAGGATTTTAATCATCTATTCCTGCATTGCCTCACTGCAGAAAGCATTTGGAAATAAATTTTCAAATGGCTGGGAATTGATTTTGTTTGTCCACAGAATATCAAACAGCTATAAACGCATATTGTTTTTATGGCTAGAAGCTTCAAGGCTCGCGGGATGAAACACCTTTTTTGGCATGTCACTTGCTGGAATATATGGTTAGCAAGAAACAACAGGATCTTCAGAGGGGAGCCAGTGGTGGTGGCACACACAACCTGAAATAATCGAATCCCACAGCACAGAACATGGATCAACCTTACTATCAAAAACCCTTCTCGCCTCCCTCATTCTCCCGGCATTGGCATAACCAGATATCAAAGCTGACAAAGAAAACTCGTCCACATCCCTCACAAAACTCACAACGCGAGCAGCACTATCTAAATCACCACACTTCCCATAAAAGTTATTCAGCGAGCTGCACAAGACCCTGTCAAGCTCCAACCCCATGCCATCAACGAAAACATTTTAGATATAATTTTTTTTCTCTTTTTTATATATATCAAATGTATTTTTTCCTGAAGGCATCAATTCATCTTGTTCGAGTTTCACTATAATGATTACAAACGGCAAAATTTTGTAAGATTAATTTTCTAGTTAAGAAAAAAAAATGAGGAAAAGATCCTGTGAGTTTGATCTCTCTTGTTAACAATAACTAACAAATTAATATATGCTGATAAAAAAAACATATGATAAAATTCTTTCTGAGTATTTAAGACATATGCATATATAAGATTTGAATTTGATATCTCTATTAAACTAAAACAATTACACATCAGTTTTATGCACTCATGGTTTCATGAGTTGCTCTATTAAAAATTAAAATATTAGGCAATTAATTTCTATTTTGGAGTAGAATAGCCTTCTTCTCTCCATTAAATTGTTATTTTTCCTTCCTTTGGTAAATTAGTGCTTACGCTCTACCATTTGAATCCAATGTTAAGAAGATATATATATATATATATATATATATATATATATATATATATATATTTTAAAGTGTGGTAAGTACATTAGTTAAGAAAACTATTTACTTATACAAAAAATTGCTTAGTAATCTCATAATACAGCAAACCTCTTATAATGAAATAATCTACATTAATGAATTTCTTCACCTCTTCCTCTTTAGGGTGTTTGTTTTTATGAAATTAGGAAGGAAGGAAGAGCACTGGAGATAAAAAGTGAGGATTATTATCTCTTCCATTGTTTAGTTTTTCATTATCCCTTCATCTTATAGTTTTTCATAAATTTTTTCAAGAGCGTGTTTGGATAGAGAATTTTAATTGGGGAAAGTAATTTATTGGGGGATTTAAAATTCTTCAATTTAAAATTTACTGTTTGAATATTTTTATATGAGGAATTTAAATTTTTGGAATTTTAAAACAGAATTTTAAACAACTAAAAATGTAGAATTTGAATTTCTCTCTAAAAGGTGAGAAATTGAAATTCTCTTCTTTTTTAGAAACTCTAAATACACAACTTTTTGCTCCATCTCAATCACCGACGTACTCCGACCTCCGCTACTCTCACGACACCACCCACCTTACGTGTTTTTTCGTGAATGAGATTCAAAATTTTAAAAATGAAGAAATTCAATTTCTTTATCCAAACACAAAATTTTAAAAATAAAAAAATTTTAATTGATGCATTTTAATTTTCCTAAATTTTAAATTTCTTGAAATTTTAAAATATTTCATCCAAACATATTCAATTAATTGGGATATGTGTGTGGGTGGGTGGAGAGAGAGAGAGAGTGACCCCATAAACAATGGGCTTAATTGGGATAGTTTTTGAACCAGGGAAATGGTTGGGCCCAAATCTATACCATGATATATCAAGCTGAGCGTTACTTTGATGAATTTTGGACAAAACAAATAATGACGAGTTTATTAATATAATCTGCCTTTGGAAAGAAGAAATAGAGAAAAAAGGAAATCAATGGTTAATTTAATAATTTGATATAAAAATTTGTAAAATTAACTTAAAAAATTATATAATATTTCTATTTTATTCATATCATTAATTTTAAAAAAAAACTAATTACTTAAAATAATTAACCAATTTCCTCTTCTTCTTTTCGCTCTGAACCGAGCTTCCGATCCTAAATAGTAAATATTCAAATAGAGCAAGGGTGCCATAAAAGTAATATAATATATAAATGAACCATAACCATGAATAAAAAAAAAAACACATCACTCGCGTGGAACACTACACAATTAGAAAATTCAGTAAAAAAACAACACAGTTAGAACAAAAAGCATTCGAGATATAGAGAGTTGTGATTGTGAAGTAAAAAATCCAAATTACCACAACAAATAATTCCGCAGAATTTGGCCGCTGGCAGTTTACGCCACTTGTGGGGAATATAATTTCTCTCTTTCTTAGCATATACAAATTGTCCTTAACCACTAGCTAGTTATGTTAACTCTACATAGTTAGTTTGTTAGTTAGTGTTAGAGAGTAATTAGTTAGCTTCAACTGAAAGTTAGTTAGCTGTCCCAATTCAGTTAGCAACTAATCATTGTATATGAGCTTGTATTGCAATTATCATTAATAACACAACAGAGAGAATCATTATTCTTCATTTCTTTCTCTTTGAGTTTTCTGTTACTTCTTCTGTAAACTATTGAGCTTTTCTTGTCTCTCATGGCTTCCACGAGTTTCATGATGATATCAGAGCTCTTCTGAAGATGATTTTTCAAGATTTGTAGATGATTTTTCAAGATTTGTTTGGGTTTTTCCCATGACCTCAAAAGCTGAAACTCACACAGTTGAAAACTTTTGTTGCTTTTGTTGAGAGAGTTTGAAACCAAAGTGAAAATAATTAGGTCTGGTAATGGAGCAGAATTTATCATGCATCAATTCTATGCTACTACTGGTATTGTGCACCAAACATCATGTGTTGAGGCTCCTCAACAAAATGGTATTGTTGAAAGCACCAGCATTTGCTAAATGTAACCCAATCCCTTCTTTTTCAATCCAATTTACCATCTACTTTTTTGGTCTTATGCTCTTTTACATGTTGTCATTCTTATTAACTATTTACCTACACCTTTTCTTGCTAATGATTCACCATATCAAAGATTGTATAATGAGTCCTATGATACCAATTTACTTCGTATATTTGGTTGTCTTTGTTACACCAGTACCATTACATCAAACAGAAAGAAACGTGACCCAAGAGCTTTGTGTCTTTCTTGGATTCAAACCTCATATAAAGGTTTATATAACCTTCAATCTTAAGACTAGAGCCATTGAAATTTCTAGAAATGTTGTTTTTTATGAAGACTGTTTTCCATACTTTGATGATTCTAGTGTCACTACAGATATTCATCTTTTATCACATCCTCCTGTCATTTACCATGATAATTCTCCTGCTCCATTACAACCTCCCACTTCAGTTCATAGTGAGTCTGAATCATCTATTTCCCATTTTGCATCTATTGACCTGATGTTTCAACTCATGACACATCATCTTCATCAGAGAACCAACCTCAACTTCCCCGATTTGATAGACCAAAGTCAAGACCAGAAAGGTTTTCTGACTTCCAAACCAAGTTTGCATCAACTATGACCTCTCATTCTTTAGGTATAAGACATCCTTTCTCTTCTGTTTTATCACATGATAAATTGTCTCCCTCATATTAAAGTTTTGTTATGGCCATTTCTGCTCCTGTTGAGCCTAAGTCCTACATTAAGGCTTCCAAAAACAGTCACTGGATTCAGGCAATGAATGAAGAAATTGTTGCTTTAGAAATAAATAATACATGGCAACTCACTGATTTACCTCCTCACAAGACTGCTATAGGATGCAAATGGGTATTTAAAATCAAGCATCATGGTAGTATTGAAACATATAAAGCATGCCTAGTTGCAAAAGGCTATACTCAAGTTGACGGTCAAGACTACTTGGACACTTTTTCTCCAGTTGCAAAGATCACCACTATCAGAATACTATTAGCCATAGTTACAACTCAAAATTGGTACCTTAAGCAACTGGATGTTAACAATGCACTTTTGCATGGTGATCTCAATGAAGAAGTCTATATGGTGCTCCCTCCTGGAATGAAAGCTTCCAAACCAGGCCAAGGGTGCCGGCTGCAAAGGTCTCTCTATGGCCTCAAACAGGCCAGTAGACAATGGTATGCCCGATTGTCTACTTTTCTTATTTCACATTGCTATCACCAATCTGTTTCAGATTATTCTCTCTTTACTATGCATCAAGGTTCATCTATCACTGTTCTAGTTGTTTATGTTGATGACATAGTCCTCTCTGGAAATGATCTTGCTGAAATCAAACACATCACTCTAGGTTGCTAGATGTGACTTTTAAGATCAAGGATCTTGGCAACCTCAAATTCTTCCTTGGATTTGAAGTTGTTCGCAACACTGCTGGTATTAGTATTTGTCAGAGAAAATACACCTTATTTTCCATGAAAGAACAAAACATAATGAGATTGATTGCCATATTGTCCGCGAAAAGCAGCTCTCTGGTCTTATCAAGTTGCTTCCCATTTCTTCTGTGCGCCAACCAATTAGCAGACATCTTCACCAAAGCTCTTTCTCCGGGTGCATTTCAATTTCTTCATTTCAAGCTGGGAATGATTGACATTCATTCCTCAGCTTGAGGGGGAATCTTAGCATATACAAATTGTTCTTAACCACTAGGTAGTTATGTTAACTAAACATAATTAGTTAGTAGCTGGTTAGCTTCAACTGAAAGTTAGTTAGTTGTCCCAATTCAGTTAACAACTAATCATTGTATATAAGCTTGTACTACAATTATCATTGATAACACAATAGAGAGAATCATTATTCTTCATCTCTTTCTCTGAGTTTTCTATTACTTCTTTTGCAAACTTTTGAACTTTTCTTGCCTCTCATAACTTTCACGAGTTTCATGACTCTTTGTGCCTTCAACTTATAAAAACTATTAATAAGGACGTTTTGACTTGGAACAAATAGGCTTCTAGTCTTCTAGATGAGTTGCATCATATTTCTCCAGAAGTTTTATTTGTTTAGTATTATATAGGTGCTAGATTTCTTGATCATTGTTTGGTTCTGTTTGTTGGCTGTAGCTCAAAAAACATACAATTTGATGAATGAAAGAGATGCATGCAGTACATTATTTTTTGTGAATTTATTCTCGATCCCTAGTAATTAATTGACCCGGTGGTAGTCTATCTCACGTTCTCTTTTATTGATCTATATATGTATCTTTAGACACACGTAAGATAACTATCCACATTCATAAAGTCAACGACGAAGATTTTAAGTTTTTTTTTTTTTTAATTTTCTTTCCAACAGGCTATAAGACAGAATGTGTGAACTGTGAAGTCATGAGGAACCAGTTGTCACTTCTAGAAAGCGGGGAAAAATGGAAGAATATATAATACACAATGCTAATAGCCGGTCTCTATAAATTATATATATAGTACGTAGCTAGGAGAAAAACAAGCTATAAGATGCCGCTACCACAAAATATATATGTTTTACTCAACAGTCATATACGTGCATGGATGTCATTTCAAAGTAAAAGTGCATGACCTTAATGCAACAAGTAAAGGTATATATATATCATCTGCATGCGTCTTCTCAAGAAAAAGAATGTCGTCACTCGTCAGTGCTGATACTAATTAAAAATTAATATTAATATCATTTTTAATTTAAGTTAATTGGAATTGATTATAGATGAATTTAATAAATTTGATGAGATTGAAAAGAAAAAAAAGGAAACAATATGAGAAAAGTCAAAATATTATTAGCCGGCAGGTTTACGAAGCATTGATAAATCCTTGGCTGCGGGTGGAGGCGGGGGCTGCTGCTGCAATATACATCATAAAAAATGGCCGTTTGGGTCTCTATATATCTCTATATTTTCTAAACTTTTTAATTGATTTGACGTAATATAAATTGGCCAGTCGTTAGATTTTATGGGTCAAGATGAAACTGTAAATAAAGTCCTTTATAATAAATATTAAAAAATATAAATATACACTACATAAAAAATAAATATGTAATTTAATTCAAAATGA
>PYAF01003243.1:5870073-5886928 GCA_007407185.1 Glycine tomentella | reverse complement strand
GTTCTTTCATTTTTTTTATTATTTTTTCTTTTTTATTACATCTTACTTTCTCTCTCTATATAAATAGAATTCTAAAAAGTATGCAATCATAATTTCCAATAATTTTTAAGGTCTCTATTTTTCTTAAACAATTGTTAATAAAATTTAAAATAATATTATTTCATTGTTAAAAAGTTAAGAGTCAATTTTGCTTTTAAACTTTAAATATCATATCTAAATATAATAAATATTTTATATAATTAAAATTGCTACGGTGAATATTTTGTTGTGTGCAATGACAACAATTAAGACCAAACTTAAGTTCTCATAACTTTAGTTTTATGATATGTGATAAATTATTATAATTTGTTGTTGGTTAAATTCAATATATTAATTAAAGTATAATTTTATTTAATTTTTATATTTGACCTCTTCAAAGAAAATGTTCAAACTTCATACTTATTGTCTATTATTAACAAAATATAATCATTTCATATTAAAGTTAACATATTGTTTTTATTTAATTAGTTTATTTTGATTGATTAAGATTTTTAGCATATTTTCACATCCAACTTGACCAATGTCGATTTGATTTTCTACTCTCTTTTTCCCCCAAAACAAGTCAACGAAAAAAATTCTCTTAGTAAAAAAGAAAGAATTAGAACAAAAAAAATCATCCTTGATCTCAGCATAGAAACTCAATTTTTGCACCAAAAGGATGGCAAATAAATGTTCATAATTGCTTTTTAAAAAATGTTTATAATTGTAGAAAGAAACTCTAAATATTAAAAAAAAAAATGCATTTGGTGAATTGGGCTTGTGGTTGAAGTCGCACAAATATGATTTCACGTTAATTAGCAGAAACCAATAGGTACTCGAAGCAACCATCATCACAAGTTCAGAACTACGGCTTGGAGTTGGTGCATGGTGGTTCTCTAACCTCTTTTCGAATAAAATTAGTGTTGTAAACCCAAGCAGCATGGTGATTGCAAATTGCAAGGGAGGGCCACATGCTGCTGCTGCTAATAGTAATGATTGTAAGTACTCATTTTCTCAAGTACTTGTTATAAATAGTACCTGGGACCGTGTCTGTTTGAATAAATGCTCAACAAGTATCGTAAAGAAATAAAATAAAATGAATTATAATTTTTTGTTATAATTTATATGCTTCTATTTTTTTAAATCCCTCATTTAATTTTTCTGTGCATAACTTGATTTTGATTTATGAAAAAATATAATTTATTTTATTTTCTATTATTATTTTTTTAGAAGATATCCAACCGCGTTCTACATTGACAACGTTTGTTTTTTATCAAAACGTTTCTAGTAAGTACCTGTATTTCTTTTTTAAAAAAAATATGTTTGAATATTTAAGCAGTTAGACAAGGTTTGTTTTTCATTAAAATAATGAGAAAGAAGAAAAAGAAAGTAAAGTTTAAGTGATGATGGAGGAGGTAATTGTTCAATAATCTGTAATGGAGCTGTACTGTAGGGTCCAAAAGATTTCGCGAAAATGATCATAGGATCAATATATAGGATTCGCTCGTTGGAGCAATGAGAGGTAGATGACATAATGCAATTAATGAGAAAGAGAGAGGAAACATATATTAATAATTATGATATATATTTGTTAATGTTTGTTTTCAACAAAATCTCAACGCCATTAAACAAAAGGAGTTAAATATCATATCTTTCGCTTTCAGGTAGAGAAGCGTAATGAAAAACTCCAATAATTGATGAATGAGATGACCTTGTATCTACTTCAAGCTTCTCTATTTTTGACACAGCAGCATGTGCTTGTACATATAATCGGTTTCCAGTAGTATAGAGAAGTACGTAATGTTTGTTGTATGGTAGAGTCCATTTAATGTGACATATTTTTAAGGACGGACTTACATAGCATTGCTTCCCCCTCATTTTTTTTAACTCTTAAATAATTTAACATTTTTTATTTGGGGTTTTAGTTTCAAATATAATATTGTTTATCTTTTTTTCCTATTTTTTTAATATTTATTTTGAAAATAATAGAACTTATTTATTTTTTAGATAAATATATTATTTCATTTTTATGGTCTTCATCGTGAAAGAAATTATATTATTTGCTCCTTTCTTTTAGACAATTTTTTCAAGCATTGTTTTTCCCTTTTTAATGGTATTTTCCTTTTACAATCTATTGTTATTATTTGAAAGTTTATAAATGATTGTATTAACAATCAAATATCCTTATTAATCTTTGATGTTTCACTATTTGATGGTTATTATCTATTTTGGAATAAATTATGGATTTAATTTTTATGGAAAATAACAACTTAACTGTTTTTTCATTGATAAATTTTATCCAATTGTCTCTTCGTAGTGTTAGTGGCTTAGTGGGTGACATTTTAAGGACCATTATTCGAATAAAAACTGGAAGTCTTAATTAAAATCTAAAACTTGATTAAGGACCAAATAAGCCTCACCCAACCAACCAACCAATGGTGTTTTAAAAGCTATAAGAACCTTAATTTGTGGATATATATTTCCTTTTGTCAAAGCAATGATATATGTGTTGAGAAGTTTGATTAACACTCACTCTATAAGAACTGATTTTTACATATACCAACTACCCATCTCTCTGCAGCTACACATCCATGATTGTATGAGCTACTACCATGTTGCTTGGGAAACATTCAATATTAATTTGTTAACAATCAAAATGATAAGCAGATAATGATCCTTGAACAGAAATTCGTAATGGGGAAGGTAGCTATGATTATCTGTTGATGCATTGGAAAGAAAGATAAATTAAGATGACTATGATGATTCATGATAGCTAATTAATTCACTCCACAATTTAGTGCTGCTCCTATGTGGGTCTCTGAAGCCGTTTTAGATATGCTGTGGCATTTAATACTTGTAATGAAGAAATAAATAATTCCAAGTTCCCGGTTTTTATATATAGGAGCCGAATGTATTGAAATGAAGTCCCTACCTAATGAGGGCAGTGCCTTTAAATCTAATAGGCTTTTCGATCTTTCTTTTTTTAAATGATTGATTTGATTCAATTTATGTGTTATATATCTTTCATTGTCAATGGTTTAAGACTTTAAGTTGGGAAATTCTTAGATGGTTGACTCTAATACTCTTAGACCTGACCTAGTAAAAAAAAATGAACTTCATTGGGTGTACTCTATCTAGAAAATAGAAATATTAGTGAAATCTGTCTTCTTGTAAGTTACTAGCATTGATAAATGTATATATTTCCAATCTAGTAGTTGTATGTGGTTTATAGTGGACGTGATGATAAATAAGTCATATGTGGTGGGACAATTGTCAGGTTCATTTCAAATTAGGGATGTGTTGTGGAATATCTGCTACTTCCACTTGCTAAATGGTAAATCTTATTGTAAAATTCTGGTATGAAGTTAGGTAAGCTCACCCGATGGAACAACATTAGATTTATTAGGCAGACGTTTTTTAAGTTTTTTGAAAAGATATTTTTTTTACATGAAAAGGTAAAAAAAAAAATCCTAAAAATAGTTTTTGTTGAAGAATGACTCATAAAAACCCTCTTATTCAATGAGAGGATTCAGATTTATAATAGAGCATATTTATAGGAGCAGAAATATATTAAAAGTTGATTTTTTGTTTGGTTAAAATATTTTTTTTTTAAAATTATGTTGTAATTTTAGTCTTTAATGAAAGTTATTCAATATAGTTTTTTAATATTATACAATTATTTAAACTTTCATTTTTTTAAAAAAAATTAAACAACATATTCAAAAAAATTCAAAAAATAAAAATATTTTCTTATGAGAAACAAATGAGTTCAACAACTTCGGCGTACTGTAAAATCTTTAAAAGAAAATCACTTTTTCTTATCACCTAAAAATCATTATTCAAAGTTTAAATAACCACACCCTAAAAACATGATATGAGAATAATTTCCTTACAATTGTGAGAGGGTGCACATGAAATTTAAGATAGAAAATTGTTAGCAAACAGCAATTCCGGAAGTTGAAATGAAAAGGATTAGGATGGAGACATGGCAGATTTTTGTTCCACGAAAGTTAAGAGAAAAAAACAGGAAGCAATACAAAGCACAATAAAAAAAGCATAAAACCAATAATGTTCAAATACAATTGATAAATAAATGATTCAAATTTTTAAGTATGTCGACAAGAGTTTAATTTTCTAATCGTACATATAAAAAAATTCTGATGATTTTTCTATGACTAAAAGATTAGTCTCATAACTTTGTTATTAGAATATTTTGGTTTAATTAAAAAAAAAAAAAAAAAAAAAAAAAAAAAAAAAAAAAAAAAAAAAAAAAAAAAAAAAAAAAACAGAGAAATGAGCGAAATGTGAAAGGAACTGCCTACAAAATCTACCATATATCTTGCCCATCTAGAATCCCTTGACTTTTGGAACTCTCTTAATTCTTTCTTTCTCTCTCTGTCTCTCATTTAAAATCTTCCTCACCAAGAAATTAATAGCATCATCCCACCGTTTGAGCCAAACTCTGACGTCCTTCAACACATCACATAACTCTGCACCCTCCTCTGTTTTCAAACACATAAATTCATCTTTTCCTAAAAAAAAAATCAGAACAAGAAACAGAGTGAACAAAGAACCATCGCCATGCTTGATCCGAGAACACCCCACCCCACCAATTCTTTCGAATTGTACGACGCAGCACCACACAAACCTCACACATGGGAAGCTACGAACAATTCCACTTTGTGGCCTTCGAAACCGGCTTTCGAGGAGGCAGAGGTTGATGATTCCGGAATATGTTCACCTCCCATGTGGACAACGAGCCCCGCACGCCGCAAGAACAACCACCGTAGCCTCTCGCCGACGTCGAGGACGCAAGCCATAGTGAGTGGGCAGAGGGAGCTCATGGAGATGGTGAAGAACATGCCAGAGTCCAACTACGAGCTCTCTTTGAAGGACCTCGTGGAGCACCATAGGGTTGTTGATGCTACTAGACAAGAGAAAAACGTGGTGGAAGAGAGAAAAAACTTGAGCAGCGTGTACATGAAGAGAGAAAAAAGTAGAAAGGTCGATAATAATAAGATGGCACAGGTGAAGAGGAACGGGAACATTGATCGTGGAGGGTTCTACCTCAAAATGGGGCTTCCTTTTCCTTTTGGATCAAAGGACAAGAAGAAGAAGATGAAGAAGAAAAATGAGTCCTTGGTGAATAGTAGTAGTTCGAGAGTTACCCCTAAACCTTCTGATGGATCAGCAAAGGGTGGTGGTGTTGTTGATAAGGAGTGGTGGAAGAAGAGTCCTTTGGCGTGTAAAGAGAGTGATAGTGGTGAATCAAGTATCAATAGTGAGAGTGGGAAGAGTTCTGGTTGCAGTAGTAGCAATAGCAGCAGTAGCAGGAGTAACAGCAGGTATGTTCCAACGTCATTCCAACCAGTTGAAATTAAAAATGCAATTTTTTTCTCTTTTCTTTATGTGTTGAAATGAAATGGTGGAGAGAAATCAAGTAATTAATGGTGTGCTCTTCCTAAATAGGAGAATTTATTTGGGGCAACTTTGGTTTGAGTTATGATCAGATAGCTATTAATTGCAAAGTACGTGAACTAAAATCTAAGGACAAAATTTAAACCGAGTTCTTTATAGAGGTGCTTTTGATGTGATTCTCTGATCAAAATTCCAGTTTAACATAATCTATGTTGACCTGTAATGTAAATTGTAGAACAAGACTAAAAGTATTTAATAAATTGTCTTTTTGTCCAAAAACTAAACAGAAATGTTCCTAGAGATTGAAAATTTTAGTTTGTGGCCGATCGAATAAAATAAAAGCTATTCATAGCTATAGTTTCTTGCTGCAAATTGAACATTGTACGTAGATTTTCCCCCTGATTGTTTGGTTCTTGTAACAACTCAGATCAGAACCTTCTGTGGTTTATCCTTTCAAATTTACCTATTTCTTAGGAAATTTATGTGCTTGAAACTTGAACAAATATCATGCTGATAACTTAAAAAGTCAAAAAAGGAAAAAAATTCAACGCTCAAAGAAAAGTGGCAACGAGCACAGGTTGTCGGGTTGATTGAACATTTGAACTTGCTTTACATCGTATCCTGGTTGTGCAACTGGCAAACCGTGACTGTGTCACGGTTAAAAGAGGTGATGCTGTACTGTTCAGTGTTCAAGTTTTTAGGCAAAGAAAGTAACGGGGGCAACAACTAGGCCTTGTTTCTAAGCTATTAGTTGCAATTATTTTCCTCCAATACTAATCTGTTTAAGCAAGGAATTAGGTGTATACTTTGAATAAGGGAAATTGCGTAGAAAATTGAGTAATACATTGTTTGTAAACAATAACATAGATAGTAAAACTTGACCTACCAAGTACCAATCACACTTAATATTCACTTGGATGTGTAATATATACTAGTATGGTATTTATCATCTAATCAAATACTAATTAATTTTTGGATGTGATGCAGGCGTGAGAACAGTGGTAAGCGTTGCTGGCCTTTCATCCGCAGACCCAAAAGTCGAACACAAAAAAAGTAAGAGATGCTTCTGATGAAACAACACAGTGCTATGAGAACTACACATGTTCATGATCCTTAGAAGCTTCATGATCTTCATAGACTCCTCACAAGTTTCACCGCGAGTCATTTGATAACAACCTAGTACCATGTAACTTTTTATGAATGATGACCGCACATTCAACTAGGAATCTCGAAAAACATGTACTGTGAGGATGATAAAATCTGTATAAATGTCATAGTGCTTCATGTAATTAAGTTTTTCTAATTTTCAGACATGATAAGGCAAATACAAGCATGCCAAGAGAAGGTGTACCAAGTTTCGATTTTGTATTTATACCCTCAGATGAATATGAACCTGCATTTGGAAACTTTTTATGATGCTTTGGATGATGGATCCCACAGTTGAAATAGATGTTACCTTAAGTTATAGATTTCCGAGTGATCTATGAGCATGAATTAAACATGTTATGTGATGGTATTCGGACAAAATAAAGATATTTTCCTTTTTTGGATAAAATACATTTTAAAATCATTGTAATCTTAATCAATCTCAATTTATATTTTATTTTTAAATTTTAAATTAACATATTATTTCAATAAAGATTATGTGTCTTATTTTTCATAAAAAAATATAATTTTTATAAATATTATCTCTTCAATTTATTTTTATTTATAAATTTATTTAAATTTAGAAATACTCGTATAGTATAAGAAAACTTACTAGTTGAATATATAAAATTACTTATGAACGAGAAAAAGTATAGCCATCCACTCAAATTATTTTATTGAATAAAAAATAGTTAGAATGACAGCAATAATTTTATTTTAATGTGAATAATGTGATTGAACTCCATCAAAAATAATTTTTCAAAAATATTATTCATGACTAGCTTTCTTTATTAATAAAAAAACACGTATGACGATTGCGGAATGTTTATGATCAACTAACGTCGATTTCACATTATTCACAGAATGATGTATTGATGTTGGAAGGGGGCTCTTCTAGATTTCTAGTAACATAGGCTTCTAGGCTCCATAATTTTTCAGGAAACAAATGTACAAGTCAAGAATCAAGTGGATCTTATTATGTAAAATAAACCAAGTGAATCTTATTATTTAAAATAAACATAAGAAAAATAAATGGTATTCATTGTATAAGATTTATCTAAATACTGCTAAAAAATGGTTTATATTTCATAAGTAGGAATCCAATTTGATGAGCCGCATTTTCATATTACCACTTACGCTCTTTAGAAATTTTGTAAAATTTGCACTATATTTGCAAAATGTAAATAAAAAAAACATTAAATAGATAAGAAAAAGCTTACATGTTATGTTACCATTCACTGTAAAAATTTAAAATAAATAAAATAAAAATTATAAATTTGTAATTATTAGTTAAATAAAAATAAGAATAATTTAAAACTAAATAAGCCTTAAGATAATTCTTATTTTCAAACGATTCTTGTTTTAAATGTTTATAAATATATCATCATGTCTTTATTATGTTTTTAATATTTGGTAAAAGAAGTAAAAAAAGTGGACTCGTTTACAATTTTCTAAAACATAACGTTTTTAAATCTTAATAAAAAAAACAACTAAATAAATTAAGGTTATGGGTCATTTTGGACCATCTATTTGCGTTTACTATTTTGCCTAAATTATTAAGGAAGTTGCTATATTCACTCCCCATATATGCTAAAACACTCCCTCTTGTCATTTTTTCCCCAAAATATCCTTAAAATACACTCCCCTATATCTTTCTTCCCCAATATAATTATTTTCCAAAAAATGTACACCCCCCTCTTAAGCAATTCGGAAAATTTGCAACCACACTCCAACACTGCCCATTTATGCAAATGAAGTCAATGCAAATGCAACCCCGCTAATGAATGAAGTCCACAAACACCGGAATGATATCAAATTTGGACGATTTGGAAGCACCAGAATGACATCAAATTCAATGGTGCTAGCAGTAGTTCAGGAATGGTTATGGATGAATTCATATACAGGTCATGGTGTTGGTGTTGTGGAAATATAAAATGGTTTGATTGCTCATTTTACGTATGGTGTATTGACCCGCAAAATTGTTTGGTGCAATTTAGGTAGGCCTATAAGGTTTGCAACTTCGAAAGAGGTGAGAAATAAGGACCAGGAGAACACTAGGAAGCATGCTCAGGTACTATGGAATATTGTTGATACCATTGTTCCTTATAACGTTGTAGAATCAATACATATGTAAAGGAGTACTAGTGTTTTGGTAGCAATCCATGATGTAGTTACATGGTTGGCTCTGACACTTCTTGTGACAAGCACAACCCTCACTTAATATTAATATAAATCCTTTTGCAGTGAAAAAAGAGAGTACACAAACACCAAAACAAGAACTGTTATGATAAAAAGAACAAGCAATGCAAACTCTATCAACATTCCTAGTACATTCACTAGACAAGAGAACCCTTTGGAACCGCTTGATCCACAAGGCGAACAAATCCTCAAATCCTCTCTAACACACAAGCTTATCAAAACTAGCTTGTTAAGCACACTCACATTGAAAGCAAACTCATCAACCCTATACGAACTAGCTTTGTAGAGGCCATGCAAAGGAGGATCAAAATCAGGTTTGGAAGTGTTGACCAACCAAACAATCTAGAAGAAGATCATCTTCCTTGATCCCGCACGTGGTGAAATTTGAAGAAGCAATAACCATAAAGTCGTTACCTTTTTGGGATCATTGAGGAATTCAAATCACCCCAACATTCATCTTCACACAGCATAAATGGCTATCCCCAATAGAACATAATCCAGTGGAGGATCTGAAAATGAACCCGAGTCGTCCCAACATTTAAACTCGTCGAAAATGCTGAAAACGTGGCACATGACACTACCACCAGTCGCTAGAACAACAAAACTATTGGAAATGATTCCAAAACTCGCCCAAGTGAGTCCCCAACAGATTAGTCCGTCGTCGTTTACCTCGTCACAAGTGAATCCCTCGCTAGAAAACTAATGAGAAGTCAGAGGAAGAACTCGTTTGGATACAAGACTGGAAATTTTTTTGAGAGTTTCTTTACTAAAAAAGTTTTATACTTCCAATGGAAAAACTCTTAAAAACACTTGTGACTTGTATCCAAATAAGACCTAACCAATCATAGAAGGAAGCAAGAATCCCATTGTCGTATGCTGCAAATAATTAATTAAATTGGGGGAGAATAAGTTTCAAGGAAGGGGGAGGGGTTGTAAATATTTTGGAAGGGTAGTTGGGGAAAAAATCGAGGAAGGGGAGTGTATTAGAATATAGGGGAAGTGGATATAGCAATTACCATTATGAATTCACATTGACCTTGGGCCTTCAAATGTCCTTGTCTGCCAAATCCGTTTACTTCTTTTGCTCTCATTTTCATGTGTTTGTTGGAGATGATATCCAAATGTCCATAAGTAATTTTTGGCCTTTGATGTTGATTCCGCTCCATTAGTATTATCACCCCAAATTGAGGTTGGTTCCTGCAACAAAACCTGAATCACTATCATCAACCTATAAAAATTTCCAAGTGGTTTTACTTATCATAATGTCATAAATAAAACGTAATTATTTGTCCATCAACAATGCTATTTTGCTTGAATGGTTTTTCTAGAACGGTATGCACGTGTCCCACTTTTCTTCATTCATGTAATATCTAGTACCTATACGTAGACCAAACAAACTGTTTTTTTTTATTTTTATTATTTTTTGAGAATAAAATTTCAAACTCATATTGGTTAAGTTACACTAATTTGATCCCTCATCATATATATATATATATATATGGGGAAGAATTCACTTATTCCAAAATTAACTTTAACTCTCTTCATCTTCATCATTCATTTTCTTAAGATATGATGATTAAGATTAATTACTTATATAATCATTAGATCTTAAGAAAATGAATGATGAAGATGAAGAGTAACTCTAAAAGGAGTAAGTGGATCACTCCTCTCTCTCTCTATATATATGAGGAGATATCAAATTACATTGTGTAACTTTAATAACTATTACATTATTTTATAACATTTAATTGAATAATGTTTTCTTAAAACTCATTATTGCATTGAAAGTTCTTTTCATATAGATCACATATGCAAAATATCATATCACTCCAAAATCATTTTCTACCTCTTTTATATAAATTAATATCAACATAATATAAATATTTCAAAATATACTAAAATATGGATAATTTGATTACCGTTGTTATTCAATTTTAACAAAATTTGATACAAATGATCTTGATAATAATTAAATATAATTCAACAATTGAATCAATAAAAAACACAATTTATATCAAGTTATAGAAATAATATAATAATTATTTAAAATACATCGATGTAATTTGATTCCTCTTCATATGATTGAAGACCAAATTTTTGTTATATCTTAAGATATTTTAAGATTTATGTAAAATAGAAGAAGACATTTTTAAGATTCTATCCATAGAATTATAAGTTTATGTGATAAATTATTAAAGAGAACGACAATTAAGTTTTTTACCCCAGATTCACAAATCATAATAACAGATAAATATTGTTTTCTATTACAGCAAAATATTCTAAACATTTAATTTCTATAGTGTTAGTGTTACAATATACCAATTAAAAATGATTGTTGATATGCTTTTTTTAAAATAATTATTATAAAATTCATCAAAATTACAATACATATGACGATTTGAGATTGGATGAGTATAAAATACTATAGTAATATACCATTTACTTGTATTTTAATGAAAATTATTTAATGTGAAAAATTATGCACGTATCATTATTTAGTTTTAAAATTTAATGATGGAGATAATCTGTTGGGCACCAGACAAGAGAGAGTTGGCAAATTAGAAGTAGTCACAGAAATCATTAAAGCAAATTGCCTTGGTGGCACAGGAAATTTGCTTTTGTGCAACTTTACATTTTTGCTTTTGGTTTTGGGTCTTCCCAAAGATACATAGTTTCCTTTTGGGATTAGTTCGTTCTTGCAAGCTGAATTTAGCTTTGTCTAACCCACTTGAATTTCTGAGGTGTGGGAGGAATTGGGATATAAACAAATAATTCAAGTTATTGATATAGTTCAAAGAAGAAAAGCAAAAAGAGCTTGGAAGATGGACTTTGGGCTCCGCAACTTTTCAGGAGTATCTCTTCTTATTGACCCTTGGAATTGATCTGCTTGTTTTCCCTGAAGACACAAGATACATAATTAGAAAAGAAAAATTCTAGTTGTTATGAATGTGTTTTCATGAAATGACTTGTGTAAAGAGAAAAGTGAAAAAAATGTTTATTGCATTATATCAGTTATTCATTTACATTTTGAATCCTCAAACATGAACTGTTATGAGATATTGGTAACAAATAACATTGCTGATTAGAAAACTAGTCAAGCACGATCAGAAATTTCCTTTTTCTTTTCATAAGAGTTTATTTTGTTTACAATCTATTGAAATCTTGATGGTAGCAAATTTGGGTACTAAGCAAACAAGTAAATTAAATACTAATCCAAATTCCGAATCATTGTTCATTTTCACATGTCTTAATTTTACCTCCATTGCATCCTTGAGAGGTCCCCAACATTCCATTCTGTTATATTTTGCTGAGCTAGAATGAAAATATACTCTAACTACAGAATCCAGCAATTCAGGATGCTCACGGAAAAGTGCAGAGTCTCCACAATGAATTGCTTTGAGTACCTGGCGTCATATATTAGCATTACTGTAAAAAAATTCTTTAAAAAATACACTTTAGGAAAATCAGATACTCATCCTAGCAATAAATAATACGAGAACATAGCAACCTGCTCAAGAATTCATTACATTTTTCAATTGGAGCTAGAATTAGTGCATATACACCAGGTAGAACACAAGTTGCACAACATACAAGATTGAAGAGGAAATTTAGGAGACGGGATATAATTCAATTGTAAACCTCCTTTATAAGCTTTCTTATTCATTTTGAGCAACGGAAAGCTTTGGTAAGGAACAGTTCATCCATACCCCCTCACACAAAAGACTCATGTAAGCTTTTGAGGAGGTTTTCATACAAAGCATAATACTTAGATCAGTCCTAGTATTCAGATTTTTCTGTTTTGATGGGATCTATAAGTTAAATGCAAACATACCAAAGGCATTTCCTTGGAGAATATGTGATATCTCAATTCAGCAGCCAGATCCAGGAAGGAATTGGGACCACTGACAAAGCAATGAACATGTAGGCACATATCATTTTGCACTTTCTTCCATTCAGCTACAACATCATCCTTCTCGTACCACCCTCTCAACTACCAGTCACAGAAGGAATTGTATACATAAAATACGCATAAATTAGGAGAACTAATGTTCATGCTCAAAAATATGAATTACGCACTAGTTTTTCCAAGCTAAGCATGCAAGAGTAAAGATACAGACCTGCTCTAGGTTGATCACATTGGACACAGCTAAAGTCAGATTAGCTGTAAAGTCACAATGGGATAGAATGTAGGTTCTAGGAATAATACTTGCATGTTTGTTTATCTGATCTTCCAATAGAACAACCTTCAGTTTTGAAGCTTCAAATCTTGCTGAAGGAACCAAGAGCCTAACAGCCTAAATAAAATAAAAACAAAACCCTATTATACAAGGAATACCAGTGATACTAATTACAACACATCAAATAACAATTTTTCGTATTGCTATACGAAACAAAGATATCCAAAATTGTAAGACTAAACTGAATTCAAGAAAGAGAAGGAAGGTATTTGGTGTTCATTGACTACTGTAAGCAAGTATTTGTTTGAATCTCAAATTGCAAATAATTATCTCATGCAGCATATTGGTTTGTGCATGAATCAAGAAACGGAGTCTTAATTTTCTAAATTGGAACTGGAAGCAATTGAAGCTGTTTATCCATAATTCAGTGATAACTGTAATGCAGCCAATAGTCAAAGAATGCAATTGCAATAGGCCAACAAAAGTAAAAATCTTTTACTGCTATAATCTTAATATCTTATAGATAGGGAAGTGAAATACAGGAAGCATAATTCCATCTACACATTCCACATATGAGTAATAAGGAATTCAAATAAATAAATCATTTCATGAAATGAGGACTTTCTGTTGCATCTGGTCTAAGCAGTTCAATTTCCTATCTTATCATTAAGATGGGCAAAACACAATGCTGGGTCTTGGGAGTTGAGTTCAGGTTTGCATACTACCTTTGTTTCAAAATAATTCTCGCTTTTGAAGTACTTAGTTTATTTCAAATGACTTGTCATTTTAGAAAGGACAAAACATAAATGCAGTTTCTTAAGTACTTTTGGTGTTGTTCTTCAATTGGAATTAGAGTTTCACTTTGGTAATTTGCATAGTAAAGGATTGTGTTAAATATCAACATAGATTACCCAGATGAAACTGCATCTAAGTTTTATCCTTTTAGAAAACCAAGAACTGGAATGAGAGCATTAATGAGATGAGAGGGTAATATAGTCAAATAAACTCAGAACAAATTGAGAAGTAGCTAACCAACTTCTAGGAGAAACATAAGAGTTCCCTGAAACTGAGTGTGTGAAATGACTAATCCTTGTGCATAATCTCAAGCTGACTGTTATATATTCATGATAACTTCAAGATCCACAAGCGTTATTATCTGGAAGTCAATGGGGATATATTAACAATTCTTTTCACCTTTTGGAAACAGGACAACCATTATAGTTAGGGGATGGACTTTTTACAATGGAAAAAGGGCACTAAGCGAAGAAAAGGGATAGATCTACATCTCCCATATCTAAAGTTCACCTTATACAATTCATGGAGACTACAATTCTGGGATAAGAACAAGACTATGTCATATCACTAAATGTAAAAGCTTGGACTTTAAAAGCTAATATTTTTAGCATCATTTGAATTACATATTTCCTTGAATATATTCTTGAAACATGCAACTGATGGATAAGTATCTGCCTGCTACAACTTACATGACATTATGAACAATTAAAATTTCAATAGTACATTGTATGCAGAAATAGCACTAAGAGACCAGAGGAAGAAACAACAAAAATACCCCTTTTTTATCATGAGATACAACAATAGCATGAAACATGCAAATTCACGAGCTTAAAAGCATAAAAAATTAGTCAAATTAAACATGTTAATATCCACAAAAAAAATAAAAAATATTTCCCTTAAGCTAGCCATTAAATCCAAAATGCAAGCAAACAACAAAACTGAATGAATGACAATAGCATGACATATAAAAGCTGTGAGAGGAAAGAAGGACACCTCAGAAACAAGGGTGTTGTAGGATGGTGTGGCATTGGTGATGGACAAGAGAAAGGGTCTGCATCTAGTAGTAGTGAATGATGGTTTTGACATGATGTGGTTGGTGGCGAAGAACTCTCTGGTTGGTGAAAATGAAAAGGCATTGTAAGAAGCACAATGACATGCCATTGAACATGCATAACACAGTGCTCCTCTTCATGTTTCACAAGCCACCATTGTCTTCTTCTCAAGCCTCAGAGAAAGTAAAATGGTGTGGGAAAATTGGTGTTCTTGGTTTGGTTCGTTTGTGTGGACTGTGATTCAGACCCCACACTCGAAAATCTACATCACTTCATTTCTTCCACACGTTTTTTTTATATAATAAATTATAGAAAATAGAAATGGAAACTTTAATATATTACAATTTAAATTAAACACGATGCATGATTTGAGAATGGAATTGAACGTTGTGCCACGCCATCAAAGAACTCAAATTTTCGATAACATGTTGCGGATAATGTAGTGACGTGGCTTTACTTGGGTCAATAGTTCGGTGTGACGCCAATCCTGATCTGCTTGAGACCATCTAGTTCAACTGACTCGGACTTTGTTATTCTCACTTCCTTTCTTTTCAAGTTCTTCTCATTCTTTCTATTTTTTTTTTATTTATAAAATTGACATCCACTGAAAATTATTCTATACCTCGACAGATCTTGTCCAGATACACAATAGAAATATATTTTCTTAATTTTGTTGTATATCTCGACCAGAATTTTCAAAATACACACCAAATACATGTTAAAAAACATATTTCCAACTTGATTTATTTTATTATATTTTTCTCTTATAAATACAAGTTGTATACTTTATCCATGTTGGGTCATATTTTTTTTTGGCAGTATTTATTAAGGAAACATTTCAAAAAAAGAGAAATGCTAATAACACTTTCTTATATTTTATATGTGATTAGTTGAAATTTGTTAAAAATACCAAATTTAATAAATTTTATATCTGATGGTTTTTGCTTCTAATTTAGATATCGAACCCACCAAAATTGATATTACAATAAATTTCAATCAATCATAAAAAATAATATATCAAGAAAGTATTATAAACAGTATCGTTAATATTTCTCATACTGATATTTAACTTCATTTTATTCTTAGAAAAATTTCTTGTTCACGATTGTATTTAGAAATCTTGCTTTAACTTTGATCAACACCTATGATATTGTTAATACTTTAGTTTGAACTAACCCACCCATACTCATTGGACCTCTAGTCCAATCCAAAATCGAAAACATTATTGTACTTAAAAATACCATTTTATTTCCTCCTTTGACCTTTGAGTTTGGGGAGGAGCCTGAGTAAAAAAGGGTTTAAGTTTTTTTGTTTTAAATGAAAGGGACAAAGAGATAGAATAAGAAAACACTCTTAATACTACCGAATAAAATGCCAATAACATATTGTGGTTGATAACAAAGACTCGCTTAGATGATCACTGCATAGTTTCAAACCATAAAATCTAATTGCAACTACTCAACTAATCCCTAAGCACCAGGAAATCTCTATAAGGATTGCCCTCAAAGTAGGAAAAGTGACTTCGAGAGATTTCAAATCAACGTCTATAGAAAATGTGAAAGTTCATTTCAAGTTTTTAAACACCCGTGCCAATCTGCATCACTGTGTTCAAGTTCTTTAATTACATGATTTTGAGTTTGTAACACTATTTATATATGGAAAAAATTGTCTTTTAAGAGAAGTTTATATCATGTCTGACCGTATCTTAAAAGATATATGTTCACTTACTGAATGAGAGATTGTTTCACAAGAAAAAAAGTTCAGGCATATTTAGAAGATTAATTTCAAGGAGATTTAAATTTTAATATTCTCTCTAAACAAGCATAAAATCTCTAAAAATATCTATGACATATCTTTTTATTTATTAAAATAAATATATTAAATATAATAATTATCTTTTTTATATTTATTTATTTATTAAATAATTATGTTAATAAATTATTTACATTTTAGAAAAAAATTCTATCAATTTTTTAATAAATATTAAAATAAAAAATGTGCCAAATATTAAAATAAAATTTGTTTTATCAAATTTTATAAAGTTAAATT
>PYAF01003243.1:5857263-5869973 GCA_007407185.1 Glycine tomentella | reverse complement strand
AAAATCAAAAAAGAATTTATACAAAATATTAAATTAAACTACAAAAATTTAAATTGATTTTATTTTTAAATAATTAAATTAAACTAATTTTTATAATTTAAAAAAATTTAAATGAAATAAAATTAAAAATAATAATAAATACAAAATAATTTTTTTTTGCAACTTCAAAGTAGTAAAACTAAAAAAAGAGGAAAGAAGTTATCACTTGGAAGTTATAAACAATTTTACTATTTTCATTAAAATTATAAAAAAAGGAAATTTTGTTACAACGGTAAAATAGTAAATTTTTTAATTTTTTTAGAACTTCAATTAAAAAATAAAAAAAAGTCAAATCTTAACACGTATTACGAATTATTTTATTTAATAATTTATTTAAATTCTATCCTAAATAATAAAAAAAAAAATTAACCCTTTTCTATAAAAATGCCACAAATACCTCTGTCAGCTTGATATTTATTTTAGTTAGCACACGGTAACAGACACTGTTCTCTCTCTTTTTCAGTGTTTTCGTCAACCAAGGGTCATTTCCTTATTATTATAGTGATGGACAGTGTTTGGCCTAAACGAGATTCCCCACATTCCTCTGCAACATCAAACTTGTCATTCCTCAAAAATATCACATTCTTCACCTCTGTTCTGTTGAGTCTCCAACAATAACATATACCTCTGAATGTGCTCTACTGAGTACTAAATGACAGAGAAATATGAGCAAAGACTGTTCTAGGAATCTCACCTGGCCATTATGGTACAGTTCTATACCCTTTCCTTGTTTTCACATTTTGCTTCCTTTCCTTCCAGAGTAGGATCTAAGAACCTCATTGATGATCTTGCTTTTTCGGAAGAATATGCAAAAAATGTGCTTATGTGGGTGTCTGTTTTTTTTGGGGAAAGTGAGTTAAAAGCTGGATGCTTTTTTTCTCTTGAACCGTTATCTTCATTTCCCTTATTTGGAAACCTCATCTCCGTTTTCACTTTTCACGTTTTGGGCTTTTTAGTAGTATTTTCAATTTCTTCATGGTTTCTCCCATATGGTGTGTTCTGGGTTATGCGATTGTTGCTCTTTGCACTAGATTTTGTTCAGTTTTGGCTCACACACTCGCATCCTTGTGTGAAATATTCCTTCACTGTTTGGACTTTCGGGAGAAAGCAAAGATTTTTCTTGATAAAAGTTTATCCTTTATTCATGAAAGTTTGATTTTTTTCTTCTTTGAAAAACAAAAAGAAAAACATGAGCGTAGAACATTACGCATCCATAAAGCTTGATCATGTTTGGTTGCTAGTATTAAGTAGGTACTTGTCAATTTCTCGCTTTCTGTCTTATTTCATGTTCATATCGTCATTGTTTGAAACTTTGCTACTTCGGTTTATGCTATTTCCTACCTTACCCTTTTTTTTGTGTGTGTTGGAGACGTTAAAACTGTTGACATATGTTTCTTCTCCCTTCTTTCAACCTTCAAATTTGGATTTAGAAAGAACATTGGTTGCCCTCTAGTGTCAGGCTTTTGGGTTTTATACATTTGTTGTGCTGATTTATTTGAATAATATGGCAAGGCTACAACATGGTTTTCCTTGCAATTTAGGTAAAGGAGTTATCCTGGCAAGTTATTTTCTATTTTTTTTTTAGAAAAAGAAGAAAGCATCAGCATTTAACTGAGCTACATGATTTTTTTTAATAGATTTGATAATACTTTGCTTCCCTTTCTAGGTGTGTTTATCTTGAAATAGCAGTAATTAGCAAACATGGCGCTGGGGAAGAATTCCCAAGGCAAGGGGAGGAAGTTGTCAAACTACTATTCAACCGTCTCTGTCACTGTGTTTGTTGCATTTTGTTTAGTTGGTGTATGGATTGTATTGTCATCCATTGTTCCAATTCAGAATTCAGTCATTCAGGTATCTGAGACTGTCAGACTGAGACAATTAATGATGATGTTAAAAATGTAGCAAGTGATTCCAAGCAATTTGAAGACAGCTCTGGTGATATATCAGAAGATTCAACACGGGGATCTAGCCAGGCTAAAAAATCTCAGAGTGGTGATAGCCATCCAGAAAACCAGGATGACCAAAAGGGAATTGAAAAAGTGTCTGATAATACTGCAGAAGAAAACCAGGAGGTTGTTGGGGACAACTCAGATGAAAAGAATGATTTGGAGAATGATTTGGGGAATAATATTGAGGAGAGTGATCAAATGAGGAATGTCAAGCCGAGCACTGACGAGACGGAGAAAGAATCAGATGGAAGCTTAAATTCAGAATCTGAAGAAACAGAAACTTCGAATGATCAAATTCATGACGATGAACTTAGAGGATCAATGGAAACTTTAGATGAAAAAGAATCTGACAAGAGCGCAAATGATAACAAATTAGGGACAGATAAGAGTATGGATGAAGCCACACAACAAGATGAGATGGTTGGTGAGACTGTCGGAGGACAAAAAAAATCTGCATTCAGAGACAACACAAAGTACTGGAAGGAGCAACACAGAAAGCCATAAAAACAATCCAGCTTCTAAAGAAATTTTAGTCACTGGTCATCAGAAACTTTGATCGAAACTAGCACTGAAAATGGAACATGGTCAACTCAAGCTGCAGAGTCACAGCATGAGAAGGAATCACAGAAGTCTTTGGTTTCTATTGACAGCAGAACATATGAATGGAAACTTTGTAATACAACTACAGGATCAGAATACATTCCTTGCCTTGACAATTGGAAAGCAATTAGAAAGCTTCAGAGCATAGCCACTATGAACATTGTGAGAGGCACTGTCCTGATGAAGCTACCACTTGTCTTGTTTCTCTGCCTGAGGGCTATAGAAGCGGTGGCCCAAAAGCAGGGAAATGGTATGCAATACATAAACTGGATGAAAGCCAAATGCTGTTACTTAATAATGAAATTCAATATTTTGGTGCCTATTGCAGATATGGTACAACAATGCCCCACATACAAAACTTGTTGTAGTCAAGGGTCATCAAAGCTGGGTCAAAGTTACTGGTGAATACCTTACTTTTCCTGGTGGTGGAACGCAGTTTAAACATGGCACTCTTCATTATATTGAATTGGTTCAGAAAGTAAGCCTTTCTCAGTTTCTGTGTTGCAATGCTATCATTATCTCACTAATATGTTGTTTTGAATAGACAACTGCTCTTTGATAGGAATTCTGGCCCAATGGTTCCTGAGCAGTCCGCTAAGGCTCTTAAGTTAAGGTCTACACGCGACAGCCCAAGTGCCAAAAAGTCTAGTTGAGGGGTCTTGGTGGGAAATTACAGAAGAGGGGGTGAGGAATTAGTTATGGAGAGGTAATTAGCCAAGTTTATTATAAAGGAATAGGGAGAGTAGGGAGGGGACACGTTTTGGGTGTTTGTCTAGTTGGGGACCGAGAGAGTCTCTGTCTTGGGGGGAAATTATCCCTTTCTTGTGTTCCCTTTCATTACAGGCATTAATAATACAATTATAGACTTCATATAGGTCTATTCTAATTACTCTTAGAACCTGATTCAGTGTTTCTTAGTGATGGGAAAACAGAAACCTCTTAAGTTACATACTAGCATACATACTATATTGACATTTTTGAGGAAGTTACACCGTTTATATTTTTAAGACATTGTAATAGTTGTCCTAAATTGACATTTTTAAGGAAGTTACACTGTTTATATTTTTAAGACCTAGTAATAGTTGTCCTAAATTTGAACTGACCTTCCCATTTTCATGTTAGCACTTACCTTATTTAGCTTTTCTTTCTCTGCTTTGTCATTGTCAAATGAATTGGTTTGCGCTTTCAGTTTTTATTTTTAATAAGTCAGCTTAGCCAATCCTTCATTTTGATAAATATGTTTACTTGACCTTTAATTCCTTCATGCAATGAGTTTAACAAACGTGTGAATAGCGAATACATTGTCTTGGAAATCAACCAGTGTCTTAGCCATCCTGCTCTCATTTGATTGATTTATCTGTTATTGACTTATTTCCCCTCTAAATGGGTGCTTGTCTAATGATGCAGTCTCTTCCCAAAATTGCATGGGGTAAGAGAAGTCGTGTGATATTGGATGTTGGGTGTGGGGTAGCCAGCTTTGGAGGCTATCCGTTTGAAAAAGACGTTCTGACCATGTCATTTGCTCCAAAAGATGTACATGAGGCACAAGTGCAATTTGCACTGGAACGGGGAATTCCTGCCACATTGGGTGTCATGGGCACTCTAAGATTACCCTACCCTGGTTCTGTCTTTGATCTTCTCCACTGTGCTCGATGTAGAGTCCCGTGGCACGTAGAAGGTGTGATGAAAGTTTTGATAAAGGTCTCTCTCTCAATGCTTTTATTTTCTTAACTATGCTTGACTCTTCTAGTAATATTCTATTGGTTGTACAATGCAGGTGGCAAGTTGCTCTTGGAGCTTAATTGTGTATTACGACCTGGAGGTTACTTTGTATGGTCTGCTACTCCAGTGTACCAAAAGGATCCAGAAGATGTTGAGATTTGGAAAGGTACAACCATTGAACCCTAATTCATGTTACACTAGGAAATGAACTTATGGGTTGATGTTATAAAAAACCATTTTGTTGCAGCAATGGGTGAAATTGTAATCAATGTGTTGGGATCTGGTGGTAATTGCAAAGGACAAATTGAATGAAGTGGCAGCAGCAATATATAGAAAACCAACTGACAATGAATGCTATAACAACAGAATAAAAAATGAGCCATCAATGTGCAGTGAATCTGATGATCCAAATACAGCTTGGTACTTTTATTTTTGTTTTTTTGGCAATAGGCATAAATAGGATTCTCAAATAAAGAGGAATGGAGATAATGCTTTGAAATTTCCTAATAAGAATGCAATTTTTTTTAAAGATAATAACAATACTAATCCAGATGATCCATAGTCTTTCTACCAAGTAGTATGAATTTATAATTTTTGATATATAAGTGAAAACTGTTTTTCCCTTGTCAAATTTTTGCAAGCTTTCTTTTGTTTGGAGATGCTGAAATTTTTCTTAAATGTTTTGCGACAGTAATTTGTTGGTATCTGGAGAGTAATGTTATGCAATGTCAGTCACCTAGCAATTTGTGTGTGTGAAGCTTAAGAAAAAGAATGAGATTCTTAATAGTTGATACTAAAATAAATTGAAGTATTCTTTTATTCAAATCATTGACGTCCATTTCTTCTGGGCTTGAATCACTAGAGCTGCTTAAGAAACAAAATGGAGTTAAACATCTCAAAATTAATCACTCAGGTGAAATTGCCTTCTATACTAATATTCAAGAGTGCTGACTGTTGATAGTGCATTACTTAGTCGGAGATTATTCTTTTTTGAAAAAGTTACCCTGCTAAGTTTAATGATATGTTCCAACTTCCATGTCTTCAGGAATGTATCACTACAGGCTTGTATGGACAAAGTGCCCATAAATGCATCAGAGCATGGATGAATCTGGCCTGAGCAATGGCCACTGAGGTTGGAGAAACCACCTTACTGGATAGACTCTCAAGCTGGTGTTTATGGAAGAGCTACTTCAGTGGAATTCACTGCTGATTACAAGCATTGGAAAAACGTTATTTCCCACTCGTATTTGAATGGAATGGTTATCAATTGGTCTTCAGTAAGAAATGTCATGGACATGAAAGCTGTTTATGGAGGGTAAGATATTATTTGTTTGTATTTGTGCATATTCCTGGTTCCCCTTTGAATGGAAATGAATTACTTTTAGCTTTTGTTCTGGTGGAAAATCATTATCTTTTATTCTGCATGTCTTTCTTTTCTCCCCTAGAAAAGTTTCAAGTAGCAAGAGTAGGAGGAAAATGAGTACATATTCTACTCTAGTGCCCAATAATTTCATGTGGTGTCTGCTAAAAGAATAAAACATCATTTTGGTCCTTGAAAGATACGATGTTGGTCCATAAATCCCTAAAAGATGAAAATCATAATTTTCATCTCTAAAAGATAAAAAAAGTCAAATCAATTTTAAACCCTTTTTACATCAGTATTGTCCCTAAAAGAGGACTAGATTGATTGACATTTTCATCCATCCTTCGTGGATGAAAATGGTTGATTTCCATTTTTTGAGAACTAATGTGACCCAAAATTTTAGTGGCCAAAATGGGGTTTCATTCGTGCAAAATGGTTATCGGCTTTTTCAAGTACATTACAGCATTTCACCCTTTTTGTTTATTATTTTTTATGTCCTTTTAAATCTTTTGAAAATGTTTATTGTTTTGAATATTTTCTTCTATAAATATCCTTTTAGCTATATACTAAATTGTGAGTAATTCCTTGTCCTAACTAGTAAGACTTTTTTATTTGGGTGAATGCTTACTGACTTTATTATCAAATAATGAACCTTCTTTAGTATTATTTTAATATTTTTTTGCTTTCTCTCGTGTCTTCAGATTTGCTGCAGCACTCAGAGCCCTGAAATTGAATGTTTGGGTAATGAATGTGGTTCCAATTGATTCTCCGGACACACTGCCAATAATATATGAGCGTGGATTATTCGGTATTTATCATGATTGGTGTGAATCATTCAATACTTACCCTAGATCATATGATCTGCTCCATGCTGACTCTATATTCTCAACACTTGAGGAAAAATATGTTCAGTAGTTTTAAAAATTGTCAACTAAGAAATCTCCTCAGTCCTTATATATCCTTCTGATTTGGCTGACACATTTTTGGATTCAGGTGCAACAAAGTAGCAGCGATTGCAGAAGTTGATAGGGTCCTGAGACCAGAAGGATATTTGGTCATAAGAGACAATGTTGAAACTATTAGTGAGATAGAGAGCTTGGCTAAAATCTCTACAATGGGATATTAGGTTGACATATTCCAAAAATGGAGAAGGATTACTTTGCATTCAGAAGACATTCTGGCGTCCAACAAAGGTTGAAACAGTTGCATCAGCCATTGCATGATCTCAACTACAAAGGCTGGCACACTCCTTGTTTGTACGTATTATTATTAATTTATTTAGTAGAATTTGACATATATTTTTATTAACTTTTTAATAAGCAAACTGAATTTTTTAATTAATTAATGAATATTCCAGCCTTAGCACAATCTGGGAGCAAAATATATAGTACATAGAGAAGGTTTGTATTCTGTACATCCAATACAACAGCATGTTACTCATAGTAAGTTTTTTATTTCTTTGTGAGATGATTGACCTAGTATACTTATTCAAACCCTAATTGATCTTTCCATTCGTGTTTCATCTTTCCTTTCCAGTAACGATCTTGCCTTCTTTCCATTTTTGCCCTGGAAGAACCAAATTTTGAAAATCTGCACCTTGAGGAAGGCATGTGTGAGGTCGAGAATACCAGCTGATGTTATTACAAGTGAAACCATTGATCCTGTCCTATGCTTGGTGGGGAGGTTTTTGACGTCATGAATGAAAGAATGTCACTTGTTTGGAGGCCTCTATACAAGGAGTATCAATTAATGAAATCAACCCGGATACTTTCCTTTTCCAATTTTTTCAGCAAGTAGACATTCAGAAGGTTTTGAGGGGAGGCCCATGGAGCTTAGATAAGCAACTCTTAATATTAGGAATCATCAAGCGAGGAGAAAACCCAATAAAAGTTCCTATATTTGGGATACTATTTTCCAGTCCAAATTGAGGGTATATTTGTAAAAATATATTAAATAATTATATATATATATATATATATATATAAAATAGCAGCATAATTGAAAACTTGGAAAGAGAAGCCAATACAACATGTACATGCATTTAATACTCATTGTATCCCCTTTAGGCAGTTAGTATTTTAAATATGCTTCAATTTTTTATTTACTTATATTTTAATTACATTTTATTTTATTTATTTATAGATAGCCGATATACCTGAAATGTGAAAGTGATATGTATGTGAGTACGATATACCCCAACATAATATGTTAATTTTGGACAGTTTATAATATGGTATTTTTTTTAATAATTTGTATTCATATGAAAAGAAATGTTTCACTTGTTTTCAAAAGATTTCTTTGTAAGTGTATTTTCACACATAGACACACCTAGATGAACATATATAATTATAGGCCTTACATCATCAAAAGTGATAGGGTTTTATTCCTTTAACAGATACTAAAAACATGTTTTTTTTAAAGTAAATATAAGGATTAAAAATATATTAAATTTTTCATACGAATTGAAGCTAAAATCTCACAAATATTTTAAAGGACAAAAAAACATATTTTATTTTATTTTTTCTTTAAGATTTCCTATCTATTGTCGAAAGAAAAATTACAACTAATCAATAATCTATTGGATGTTGATGAATGCACCGAGAAATCCTACGACTGTTATAAGAGAGCATCATGCATCAACTCTAATATTGGGAGCTACACCTGTCAATCTGTCATTGACCAGATGGATACAATGGAGACGGGAAAAATAATGGAACAAGATGCACTTTGTAGTTTGTAGTGATCGCATAATCACAATTGTTTCAAGTGAGTATATTATTGTCAATTTACTTGAATTACAAAAAAAAAAATATTGAATTGGACATAGAGCAAATAATTTGTTTTCACCTTCTCATGTTCGAGTGTGATTATAAGTATCTTAATACTTTTCATGGGTTTGAATTCGATGATACACCCCATGCCTTAAAGCACCTTATTTGCATTATTAAAATGGAAAATGTTGTCTTAATTGATTTACTTAGGGACGTACACACATTACATAAACATTATTCTCAATTTAGAAGTATATTATTTCGTCATCCTAAGTACAGATAACCTTATCATTTACAACAATACCACAATCAATAACAACTAATCATCTTCCACCACCCAAAGACACTGAAAATTGGTTTAAGCTATAAACACCAGAATTAATTCCACTTCCACTAATGCCTTCTTCAACACCGAAAACAGATGATGCTTTTTGTATCAAGTTTTCAGTCTCTTCTGAAGATGAACCAACACTTCCCCATCGATGCTTTCCCACAATTTGAAGTCCCTCAAGTTCCATTGCCACTTCTTTCATGGTGGGTCTACCCTCTCCTGTCGCCTTTAAACATAGGTTTGCAATATTGGCAACTTCTGTTAGTTGTTCAACATTTGCCTCGTGTAATATGTAGTTGTCCACAATGTCAAGTAATTGACCTGTTTTCATTGAAGAAACAAAGTACACTGCAAGGTTTCTATTAGCCTCTGGCCTACCAAATGAAAGTGCCTTCTTTCCTGTCAGTAGCTCTGCTAGGACAACACCAAAACTATAAACATCACTCTTCTCGGTCAATTGGCTTGTATGAAAGTATTCTGGGTCGAGATACCCTAATGTCCCTTGCACCAGAGTGGTTAATTGAGTTTGATCAAGGGGAAAAATCCTTGAAGCTCCAAAATCAGAAACCTTGGCAATGAGATTGTGATCAAGTAATATATTTGTAGTTTTCACATCTCTGTGTATGATTGGTGTAGAAGTAGCAGAATGCAAATAAGCCAAGGCCCCAGCAGTTTCTGTTGCGATTCTCAGTCTTGTTTTCCATGTCAGTTTTAGAGAGCAATTAAAATCATGAAGGTGCTCATAAATAGTACCATTGGGAATAAATTCATAAACAAGCATAGGAACTTCTGTCTCTAAACAACAACCCAAAAGCTTTACCACATTCCTATGGTTGATTTGGGAAAGCACAATCACCTCATTGATGAATTGCTCAATCTGATTTGGATCACTGATTTTGGACTTTTTGATTGCCACAATTCTATTATCTAGCAATACTCCTTTGTAAACTGTTCCTTGGCCTCCTTGACCTAGGATCTTGTCCTCATCAAAGTTGTTGGTGGCATTGTTTAACTCCTCAATAGTGAAGACTTTGGCCGTTTCGATTGATCCTTTATGCCTAGATATATGTTGTTGTAAGAAAAGGCCACCATTTTGTTGAAAATATTGTTCAAGTTTGATGATCTTTCTTTTCTTCGATACCCAATACACATAAAAGCTTCCCCCAAGTAGTGCTACAAGACTTACACTCACACCTAGACGACATAAATAGAAACATATATATATAGTTAGTATTCTCGTGATGTTGGCTCAAACTACAAAATTGCTGATGACATATGTTAATAAATCAAAATTCCAATGTGCCATATACTATTATGATAATTCATAACTTGTCTGAAGGACTAATGTTCTAAATGCAACACTTAAATTTTACCAATACGTGAATTAAGTTTGCCAAAGCAATACATAACTTGATTTAATATTGTTGATTACCAATGAGAAATCTTTCAACAATTTGTCTTGGAACATTAAGTAGATAAGATGCATGATTATATAGACTTTTGAGATAATTGAGAATAGAATTAATGTGTTAATCTCAACAGAGAAAAGAGTACGTATACTCACTCAAAGCAATTATCAATATGATCTCTTTCCTTGAATTGGTGCTAGATTTGGGACTGCATTTTGTTCCATCATATTTTCCGTCTCCTTCAAATCCTTCCGGGCATGAACAACTATAACCACCAGGAAGGTTATTACATTTTGCCCCATCAACGCAATCGGTGGATCCCATGCATTCATTAACATCTACGTACAGGATAACGAGTCAGTTATGATTTCTATTTTCACAATGGATTGGAAAGGTCTCTGAGAAGAAAAATATTATTATTATTTTTCCTTAAATATTATTAAAACTACCTAGAGAGGGTAGCTAGACCGTGTCGATTTTGTGTTTCTGTCAGGTAGAAAGGTTCAGACACAAAATTGCACTACAAACAAAAGCAAACTTCAATCCATAGCTCTGCCTCTCACATATCCGCCGGACATCCGGCTACAGGAGGCATGAAACTAAAAGAAGGTATCTATCTGTTCAAAAAGAGATATTACATTATATAATTAATAAAATTATATAATAATTTATGTATGTATTTAAGTATTTTTTATTATATTATTCAATTTATCTCTTCTTTTTTACACCTCTGGTGCATTTATAATATATACGTGTGAACTGACTTTATATGCAAGTTTCACTGCCAAAAAACTATGAATTTCATATATTAACAGGACATTAATGTTACTCATTAGACTGCAGTAAAAAAAATGCTACTCATTAGACTTCTGCTTGTTAGTATTATTTTTATCGAATGAAAATTGATGTACTAATATGAATATTATAACCAACCTTTACCAAATAGTGTGGGTGTACCGGAAATACCATTGCATAGAATCTCAATATTTATGTTACTAAATTAATTAAGTGACACAAGCTTATCATTTACTTTTTTTTGTTAGCATATGCAAAATCTTTTCTACGAAAGAAGAAGGAAGCGGCATAGCCTATAGCCGGTGACTTCCCTGACATACAATGTAAAAAAAAGTCTACATGATTATTATCATAGTTTTTAAACATATTTTTTAATTAAAAAATCTTTTTCCTGGAAGGAATTTCAACAAACAAGTCTTTGGTTTTACTCATCATCAAAGTAGAATCAGTGATCTTTGTGGTTTAAACTAAATTGTAGAAGATTCAATCCCTATTTTTTTTTAATTCATAATTATTATTTACAAATTTCTGATCCTTGCATTTTGTTCTTTTATAGGTACTGGTAATTCAATTCTCATAAAAGAAAAAACGTATATAGAAAAGTAAAAAACGTGTAAGTGGGGGTAAAAGAGTTGATGCTTGACTATTCATATATAGTCAGGCCGCAGAACACCAAAGCGATATAGTCAGACAGTGAATTCATATAAGTTATAGAAGAGTTGATGCTTGCCTATTAATTCATAAAACTAAGTGAAGGGTCGCACTTGGTCACTTACGGGCATTTTTTGGTTGTGTGTATATATATATTTTTGTTTTTTTATTTTTTTTATATAAATATATGGATATATATATATATATATATATATATTAAATATTTTATAATTACTTTTATTTGTTATTTTAATTTTTTTTTGAAGTTTTTTGATTGATTTTGAGTTTTTTTTTCATGTAATTAATTTTAAAAATGAAAAAAGTAGTTTAATTTTATTATTTAAAAATCTAAGTAATTTTAATTTTTGTAACTAGGTTTAATATTTTGTATATATTTTAAAATCATTTTATTAAGTATTTTAGTAATTTGTGTTATAATTACTTTGAATTATATTTAATATTTTAATTATTTTTGTAAATTTTTGAAGTAATGTTAAAATTTAAATTTTTAGAGATTTATTGTTTGATGAAAATATTTTACTATTGTAAAATATAAAATAAGATATATTTTTTTGATTTTATTTATTAAATATATTGATTTGTTAATTAGTTTTTACAAATATAATTATGTTAATTAACCAATTATCGTATACACAATATATAATTTCAAAGATTTAGATAAAATATAATTATTCGGCTTTTGCATCTTTCAATAGCAAGCCACGGGATTAACTTCATACACCAATATTTTTTCTTATACATCCAACTGAGTTACTAGACCATTCATATTAAAACCTAATTAATATTTGTATATATAACATTACAAATTTTAATGCATATTTATTACACATAAATTTATATAATTATTTTTTTCATAACAATTAATTTTTATATAATAATATTTTTTTACATATATAAATTTCTAAAGTATATGAATTTATGATTTTATAAAATTAAAATTTCTAAAGTATATGAACCTAATATTTTTTATTCAAACCTATTTTTTTAATTAAATCATGATTTTTATTTTAAATTTATTATTCTAAAAATGCATATATTTTATAATTAAACCATGATTTT
>PYAF01003243.1:5818907-5847002 GCA_007407185.1 Glycine tomentella | reverse complement strand
ATTTTTTAAAACCCCCCCCCCCCCCCCCCCCCAAAAAAAATGTATTTAACCTAATTTCAACTTTTAAAGAGAAGAAAAAACCAAAAAGAAGTCTAGGCCAAACAGTTTCTAAGACTTATTTACACCAATAGACTTAGCCTAAACTTACTAATAGTGAACATCATCACCATTGATGAGGAGTCTCAAGACCTGCGTTCTATATTTTAGGGTAATTCTTTAACGTGACCCATTTTTATATTACGGGTAAAAATGAGATGCATTAAAGAATGTCTTGATTTGAGGAGTCCCCTCAAAAGCATTTTCAGCCCATTGATTAGATTTTAGGCCTGCCTTATAGTCCAGTAACTGAAGACAATGCCTTGCTTATTAATCCAAATCCGGGTGATATGCCTTTAGTATATAATGTTTTCCAAGCCAATAGAAGCAAGGAATTGGTCAAAAATTCATCAATAATTGCTCATGAATGCTATAATCCTTGATGATTCCTTTGCTACCCTATTCTTAGCTAATTTTTGCAATTCATAGCAGGAATACAACAAAGTAAGTTAACTTGAGAAAGTTGTGTTGCGCCATCAGCGCCAACACCGCGCTAGCAGCGCCAAATGCTCCAATTGAAGGATTTTTCCCTGCCATCTCACGCTGGTAGCGTGAGATCCGCGCCTCCAGTGCCATGTCCTCTGCCAACTCATGCTAGAGTCGCTTAAGGCATTGGACCTTGAAGAAATCTCGAGTAATATGTAAATTTTCTTGAGAAAAAGGAGAATTGAGTGGTCTTTCATTTGAGTATTTTAGCTTTTTTAGAAAAGATTTTGAATTTGTGGTAAACTCTATGAAATCAAGCAAGTCGGAGACCCAACATGATATTCACAAATCTATCCACGTGTTATTGAAACACTAGCAAGCAAGTTGGGGACCCAGCATGGAGTGCACGAAGCATAAGCACATAGTACATAACATTACGTAATCAAATAGATAGAAATAGAAAGGGATAAAATAGAAGTGGGGGCACACTTAGTAATTAGGGGTGCATACAGAAAGGACAGGGGGTACAATCAGCATAAATTATTTAATTACAAAATGGGCCAGACCCAACAGATTAGGGATGCATATATGAAAATGGGGGGGTGCAATCAGCATAAATTATTTAATTACAAAGTGGGTCAGGCCCAACAGATTATGGGTGCATATATGAAAATGGCAGGCGCAAACAACATTATATGTGATGTAACAATTGGACCAGGCCCAATATCTAAGGGTGTGCAGTTACAAATATGGGGTGTGAGTAGCATTATATGTCCTGCCCCAAAGTGGGCCAAGCACAACTGCTGAAAGGGTGTGCATCTATGAAAATGATGAGTGTAAAAAGCATTATGAAATTCGTAACTGTAATGGCCAGGCCCAAGTACTAAAAGGGATGTGCTTATTAAGTAAGGGAGTGTAAAAAGTAAATTAGTTTTGCTTTTTTTCTGCTTTGCTTTTTTTTCTTTTTTTGTTTTTTACCTGTTGGGCTAGGCCCAAAAATAAAAAAGGGGTGTGAACTTATCGTAAGAGAGGTGCAAAAAGCAATTTTCTAATTTTTTTAGGATTGGAATCGGGTCAGGGCGACCCAGCCCAACCCTTATTTGGGTGATGGGCACGAAAAAAAAAGGTTTGGGGCTTTTCATGGAGGTTTTGTGATTCCAAGGTCACCACCATAGGGCTGGCGGCGCGGTGGCCACCATGGACGGGGTGGAGCATAGAGGTGGCGGCATTTGGTGGTGATTCGTGGTGGTTTGCGGTGGTTCACGGTGATTTTAGGAAGATTAGAGGGCTTTAATACAAGAGGTGGTGGTGGTGCGCGTGGTGTGTGGTGGTGCACCTGACTATGGCTATGGTGGTTTGCGGTGGTACGCGGTGGCAGTGACAGTGGTGGTGGACGGAGCTGGCGTGGTGGTGGTGGAAAACGAAAAAAAGAAAAATAAAAGAAGAGAGGGAAGGGAAGAGAGGAGAGAAAGAGAATGAAGATACCTCAGAAGACCCCTCCCCTTCCTTCAACAGTGCCGCCAAGTGTCACACCGTGATTGGTGTGTTTTCTCTTTTTGGGATCCGTGCCTCCCTCTCTCTACAATTAATTCCCCCTTCTCCCTCACTATTGCCTTTGTAGTGCCTTATATGTAGCATTCTTGATGTAATGGGCCTTATGGCCCATTTTCCTTTCTTTTTGCTATTTGCTGCCCTTTTTTCCTTTTGGTTATCTTTCTTTTTCTTTTTTTTGCTCTTTATTATTTTATTTCTTTTCTTCTTTTTTTTTATACATATTATTTTTTTAAAAAAACTGTTATATCTTTTATTTGTTATCTTTTTTTACTATTTGTTATTATTATTTTTTATTTCCTTTTTCCTTTTTTTATCATTTTCTTTATTTTCTCTCTTTTTTATCATCATTTTTTAATTTACCCGGATAAAATTAGGGTATGACATACTTGCTTGTATTGTTATATCTCTTTCTTGGACTTGATCAATCTAGTTAAGAGTTAAAAGCTAGGGTTCACAATAGGAATGTTGAGACTCTAGTCTTGAAACTAAGTGAAGTAACTTGTTTTACATTACCTAGGAATAGGAATGTATGTTTGCAGCTCATTGAATGTGTTTGCTTAATGCTTAACCCTAGGAAGGTCACTAAGAGATTAGGGCTTGCTAGTGGGTTAAAGGGTTATTTCACTAAAGGATTAGAGAATAACTAAACTAACATATTGATGAAATACAAGGCTGAATAACTTAGATATTTGAGTATAGTAAACAATACAAATTCATTGGAAGGAACATTGAGTGCGGGTTGCCCTAACTACTATCGTTCACATATCGTTATATATTTCTTTACTTGTCTATAAACAATTAATGTTCATATTAGTTTACATCAATTGTTACATACACACAACTCAAATTTTCCTTACATTTATTATCCAACTTATTGATACAAGTTACACTTTAATTGGTAAACAATCCTCGTGGGAATGACAACTCCCTTATCACTATATTACTTGAAACGAACGGTACACTTATCGAGTTCGCAACACCGGGTCATTAAGAGAAGGAATGCCACCAATATAGAAATTGACTTCAGCTCAATGCACTTATTAAACACTTGTACGACTTTTACCAGTCCAAGCAATTCCGTTTGATTAAAATCAATAACACATGCAAAAAATACTGAAAACTAGTAGGAGAATGTTTTGGGAGAGCACAGAGTTGCTTAACTGATAATTATATATCCATTTATTCATTAGTGCATTGCCAAAAGGGGAAAGCATTTTCAATAGTAATAATTCGAACAATGGTGACAGAACATTCAATGGTACATCATAGTTGCCACCATACATGACCATTCTGAAAATAAGACAAAGCAACATTACCACAAGACTTTTAAGAAGAACTGAAGAACGATGAACTAAGAACTTTATAGTTGCAACCATAATATCTACTATATTGAATCTTCAAATTGATGAAGTGCCACCAACTAGCACTCTTCATCGACCATCCCATATCGGTGACACCACATCGTTGCAAATGGTTTCATCCTCATGCCCAGCACATGTAGTACAAGTATAATGACAATTAGCGTAGTCTGTTGTTTCTGTTAGACTTAGACCTGATCTTTCACCAACCACATATTCTGTTGAATTTGATGTAGCATTAATCCATGTAGTTGTTGTTGTCATCATTCTAAGACTATCCAATTCCATTGCCACTTCTTTCATGGTAGGTCTTTCCTCCCCTCTAAGCCTCAAGCACCATTGAGCAATGTTAGCAACTTCCTTTACTTGCTCACTATTTCCCTCACTCACACAATCCTCAACAATTTCGAACAAGCAATCATCCTTCACAGCTGAAAGGAAATACAAGGCTAAATTTCTCTCCTCCTCTGGCATGTCAAAAGAAAGTGCCCTTCTTCCGGTTAGCAACTCTGCAAGCACGACACCAAAGCTATAAACATCGCTTTTATCGGTTAGTTGGCTGCTCTGAAAGTACTCAGGGTCAAGGTACCCTAGAGTTCCTTGAACCAATGTTGTCAATTGACACTTGTCACGCGGAACCAATCTCGAGGTTCCAAAGTCAGAAACCTTAGCTGTGTATTTGTCATCTAAGAGTATGTTAGTTGACTTGAAGTCCCTATGGATGATTGGTATTGAGGCAGCAGAATGCAAGTATGCAAGCACACCAGCTGTTTCTGCTGCTATTCTTAGACGTGCTTCCCAAGGAAGTGTGGTGTTTTTGTTGTGAATGTGGTCAAAGAGGGTGCCATTGTTCACAAATTCATAAACCAGAAGTGGCATTTCTGTCTCCAGACAGCAACCTAGGAGTTTGACAACATTTCTGTGGTTAATTTGGGACAGTACAACCACTTCATTGATGAATTGTTCGATTTGGCTGTGGTCTACTAGTTTTGATTTCTTGATAGCAACAACATGGTCATCTGGAAGTATTCCCATATAAACTGTACCGTATCCTCCTCTGCCAATGATTCTGCTCTCGTGAAAGTTTTCGGTGGCTTTCTTTAGCTCTCTTGCAGTGAAAATTTTGGCTCTCTCAGATGATCCTTCCATGTTTGAAATTTGCTGCTGTAACATTACGCCACCATTTTGCTTGAAATATCTTCTTGTTAGTCTCACCCTTTTTCTTTTACGAAACACATGGTATAGCCAGCCACTACCAATTAACAACAGCATAAGGCCTATGCCAGTGCCTACGTTGACAAAGTTGCTAGTTGAATCAGTCTTCAATTTTTTTATGGTTTTGCAAATATGTCATTCACAGATATCTTTCAATTACTTTATTTTATAGGTGAGTTATCCCTTGAACTTCATTTTCGATAGCAGATACTAATCACTACACTTCATACTATCTACTTGCAAACAAATGTCACCTCTATTAACAATATTTGGGGAGCTGTGAATCTAGATTTTTCCTATAGAATAGATACTGACAGAGAGATCCAGAACGTCAAAAGTTGCTGTTTAAAAGCAAGCAAAAATACAAAGCAATAGACTAGAAGTGACAAGAAAAATCAAGAATGTTAGAGATAAAAAAGAATGTTCAAACAGATCAAAGATCTTAAAAATAATGGAACAAAACTCATATGTCTTCCTTTTCTTTTGTATTTGTGTTGTTTTCAGAGAGTGCTATTATGTAAACCAAAGAAATAACACGTACCTATCACAATATGATTAACCACATGTTGTAGATTCGAGACGCAGCCACTTCCTCCTTTTCTGCCATCTCCCTGGTACCTCTTGCTCTTAGGACAAGAACAATTATAGCTCCCAGGTAGATTAATGCAAAGATCTGAACAGTCATTTAGACTCAGATTGGCACACTCATCAATATCTAGTAAAGAAACAAGCAAAAAACAGTTAATACTCCATTCATTTATCAACAAAACAAAGTATAATTTTTGGCTAGTTACAACTTTGTGGGAATATAATCTGTACCTTGGCATCCACCATGAAGGTATGCATTTCCTACATAACCTTCTAAGCATCTGCAAAGGTACCCTGGTCCATTGTCAGAGTCAATACACTTGCTATTTTCTTGGCAGACAAAACTAGTCAAGTTCTTCTTAGCTTCTTCACATGTTTGATTCCCAACAGCCCAATCTAACACTGCGGGAGCGGTTTTTCTCTTCTGAAGCTTGATGAAGTCATCAGTGGAGAACTTGAAAGAGTCTTCTTCCACCAAAAGAGAGTAGCTACAAGGAATATTCATATCCCTATGCAACAAATTTAAACTCAGCACACGAGCTTGATATGCCAAGATGTTTTTTGGGATAGAGGTTTGGCAGAAACCAACGCCAAACCAGGAACCGTTGGCTGAACTTTCTACACTACTACAAAGTGAAAAACACCCTCCAGCTGAGTAGTTTTTCCCAATTGTTGCATTGATGCTTGAAAGGGTGTCACATCCAATTCCAATGAACTTGTTCTGGGTGTATGAGAAGGGGAATGCTTGCAAAGTCATAGATGAATTCCCTGAATCCACTAGCACACCCTTTTCATCGTAGCACACATAAGCTACAGGGGATTTTATCCTCAAATGGCCATTTAATGAAACCTCTAAGATCTCAATACTTTTGGTGACATTCCACAGAAATGGTTTGGGAGGGTTGTGACTTGTGTTACAAGCAACATAAAAGTTGCTGTTCAAGTAGCAGTCCTCAGCTGTACCAAATGGGTAAGGAATGTTAACACTTCCACATTTATTTTGGCAGCTAGAATGAATTGTTTGTGACATTGCTGAGATCATTAATAGAAACCAAGCAACTAGCACAACTTTTGTACCATCCCGCGTTGATGTCATCGCAGCATGCAATTCATCATCAAGAATTTTGAGATTAAGCAATTGCTGACACTGCCATGAATTTGAATCGCTCAAAATTAAGGCTGTAGAGTCAGGCTTCAATTGTTACTTTTTTAACAATTATTATTATTATAGTATTCAGGATTTGTCTTCATTTTTTATATATAAATCCAGGATTTGTCTTTTGGCTTATGAGAATAAATATCACTTCGATACCTTCTTAATTAGAGTAGCTAGGCTTCTATTGGACCTACAAAAGAAATTTAATTTGCTTTAGAGAACAACTACTTATGTACTGTAAGTAGAATACTCATTGTCGTGGAGTCAAGCTCATATATAGCGGGTATCCCGGTTAATTAACTCAATAGAGATAACTTGTGTATTAGTGATTTGAGAAAGTTGGTGCCAAGGTTTTATATTGGTAAAACTAAAAGACTAGAGTGGTGGACAGGAGGTGAAATCTTTCTCTAAGGATGTACTTTGGGGGTTAGTAAAAGGTCATAGGAGAACTTGTAAAACTTTTGGTAATATGGTAAAGGCAATGTTGAAGCTTCTATTCTCCGTAGTCCTATGAAATTTACAAGGCCGTTGCGATGAGTGACCATTGACCTTGAAAATTAAAATTAGTAATTCTAGGATTCCAAATTGTTTAGGTAATTGGCCAGTTTTTTTCTTTTCTTTTCTTTTCTCTTTATCATGAGTAATCGGGTAGTACAGTTGCTTTTCATAGACCTCGGTCCAATACACGAGAAATAAAAAGTTTGGGCTGGACTTAAGAAAAACATCTCACACAGAGAAAAATACACCCCTTTGTTCAAAATTAAGAACCTTAATCCCTTAAGGAAAAAAAAGTAATAAGCATTAGATTTAAGAAATGCACAGTTTATTCCTATTTCTTCTTCTTTTTTTTAGCTAAAAAGATACTAGCTTCATTCATTAGAAATAGAAGGTGTAAGATATACCCACCATATCAATACAAATAGGACAGCTATGTAGCATAACTGCTTGTGCACAGATGACCAAACAACCAAGCACTGCCATCAAAAAGGTTAACGAAAAAATCATTCAAGACCCACCATATTTATTCTATTTCTAAGCTCAAGAGTTGTATAATTATTGAATTGGAACAGTCTAAACCCCAGTTTTTCAGTTACAAAATTTAGATTATGGATCAATTTTGCAATGAGCGTCAATTATGCGAAAATATTAAGTATGCCTTTAATAACTTAATCCATAAAAAAATATATGATTCAAATGGAAAATTAATTACAAAAGATTCAAACCAAGGTTCATCCAAACTTAACCCTAAAAAAATTATAAACTCATACAAAGAAAGCAGATCTATGAGAGGGATAAGGACAAAGCCATAATCTTTTATAAGGATTGTCATAATTTCTTTCACTCTTCAATGCTGGATAATGATTCTCAAGAGCCTCTTCACTTTAGGTGACTAGAGGGTCCAAAGAATGCTCTCAAATGCCTAATTTCTTCCGTTAAATAATAAGTTAGGGCTTATCAAACCACAAAGACACACCCAAGCCAAAGAAACGAGAATATTAGGGTGCGAAATTGTCAAGTAGGATTGAAAGACCACTGAGCAACTTAATTTATTTGAAAAAATCATTGTGCTAACACTGGTTGGGCACTTAAATTGAATCAGTAAACAATCAACCTACTATATACATGTATTCACCTACTAAATATATAATCAAAATTCATTTTCCCCAAATTGTCTTTCTTTGTCATGACTTCGTAAACTTCAACATTTGTTTTGGAAAGGGTTGCAGAGGGCATGAAAGGTTTTCAAAGGAAAGGGCTGCAGAAGCCATGTGAGTTGTCTTTGGCCTCAATTTCATGAATCTTTAACACTATTCTATCCATGCGAAATATGTGGTTGATTTGCTCAAAGAAAATGATAATCGAACAAAATTTTAACCCCATATAACATTTTGATTCCACATACAAATCACAAAGAACAAAAAATCAGGGCTCCTCACCATTGCATCTGACCCACCTTGCCTGTGAACATGTATCTGCTCCTTGCCAAGCCATTCACCAAACCATAATATCTATATTCTTCTAATAAGCTCTAACTCTCAGTGGTGGCATGGGTTTTGCTGGTTCTGAAGACCAGCTAGGAAAATTCATTAATTATTACAACAAGCCAACAAGGCTACAACAGCCACGATCGAATGACCAGAGAAAAAAATCATTGATAAACGGATTACACATATTGACTACAAACTCGGAAACATCATCTAAAAAGATAATCTTTCCTTATTAATTAAGGGACCAAACACAACAATAAAAAAGTTTAAGAATTAAAAACAAAAATCTTAAAAATTTAGGGACTTAACCCTATTAATTAAACTCATGAACGCTAAAATTATCCTTAGGCATTACAAGTTTACAACATATCAGAAGCATTATCTATCATAGTCATGTTGCACGTACATCATTTTCTTGAAAAAGGTATATATATTGGAAGCATATGTAAAACGTAACAAAGATTTTTACCCTTCTACAACCTATGGGCCATATAGAAAAAGGCAGTATGACCCCAATTAGTGATAACACTTTTATCTTTCCTTTACAATTATTGAACATAATAACTACTGCATATGGAGAGTGGTCCGGGGAAGTATGATTGTTTTCCATGCATATTATTGTTAAAAAGGAAAGGGGGGCCTTCAGACGAGGGGAGTCCTCTACGAACCCCTTCCAAATTAATCCAAACCATACCCCAAGAAAAAAAAAAGCATCAAACAATTGCTGGTGTTTGTCCTTATTAGTCGTGTTCTCATCCTCCCCTGTATGGGTATGTATATGATATGACCCCTGATCATGTCATTGGTGCTTATATTTGCACATTTTGTCTTTTCGATTACCCAATTTCCATGTACTGATAGAAAGAAGGAAAAAAAAACAAAAAACAGGTGAAAATTGCAGAGAAAAAAAACAAAGATAATTATTTTAACGTGTATGGAATCCTTGAATTGAGAATGCATGAATATTATCCTCCAAAGACAATGACTGAATTCGAGAAAGAATTTTTGTGTACACAGTAATTAATAAGGTTAAGACTTAAACTATCCAAATTAAACCTCCGGCCTTGCTTTGAATTCGTAGTCGCATATTGTAAACCTTTGCTGAGAGATTTATAGTCTGCCCTTGAAAATATCTAAATGTACACCCTATTTTAGGTGAAGAGAAAACAAAGATAAAAAGAAGAAAAAGAGAAAACAATAGATATGATAAATGATATAAAAAAAGATAAAAAAAAATGTGATGATAATAAATGAAATGAAAGATAAATAATTGTATATTTATAATAAACCTTTGTCATTTTATGGTAAGAGAAATTAATGATAATAATATACTTTGTAATATACTCTTTTGAACATTCATGCGGAGTTAATGGCAATTTATCATGTGTTGTTGTTAGCGTGGAACATGGGCTACCGTAGTGTAATCTGTGAATCAGACTCCATATCTGTGTTATCCTTGATTCTCAATCAGGATTTTTCTTTGCATCCTCATGCTTCTATCATCAACTAGATTCGCTCTTTTCTGGATAAGCCTCGGATTCTCTCCTTTTGTCATGTGCTGAGAGAGGAAAATCAATGTGTGGATTGGTTAGCTAAACAAGGCTCATCATATAGAGATAGTTTACAGATTTACAATCTTTGTCCTGGACTCCTGGTGCCTGCTCTCCTTTGTTATGGCGGATGCAATAGGAACCTCCTTTGTTAGGTTGCAGTCCATGTTCTGTTGTTTATTTCTCAATGGTTAAAAAAAAAAAAAAATACTCTTTTGAACATTAAAGTTACATTTCAATTCCAAAAATAAGTAATTTTATGTATAATTCACTGTTACAAAAATATCTTTCTATGTTGAGCATAAAAATAAAACAATAAAAATAAAGTGCTAATAAAGGTCAATCCCAAAATGGAGTATATTGAAAAAAGAAAGGGATATAAAGAAAATGTTAAAAAAAAAGTAATAAATTTACTAAAAAAAATGATGAAGATACATAGAAAAAAAAGTTGAAATATATTTTTGATCTTTTATCTTACTAGAATTAGATTTGATTTTAGTCCTCTATTTTTTAAATTTGGATCAATGTTGCACTTTCAAAATAGTTTATTTTATTTTATTTTGTACTATAATTTTGAACCTTATTTTTACTGATTCAAGACATGAAAATTGCCTAATTAAATTCACTAAACATGAAAATTATAAGCCAAAATGTTAAAACCAAAAAAGACTATAAATGTATTAGAAATTGCATTCCACAAGTAACTTGAAAATAATTTAATATTAAAATTTTCAATTTTGCAACTATTTGTAAGACTTACTTTTCATTCGTTTTTTTACCATATGTTGTGACCCCTTTTGTCATTAGTTAGGTTTCATAGTGTTTATGTAGAGAATCTCATACAAAAAGTTTCAAATATTTAATTATTCAAAAAATGATTGAAAATTGTGTCATAAAATAAAGTAATTATCATCATTTCAAAATGACAACCATGAGCCAAATTTGAGAGATAATAAACTAAAATAAATCTTTTAAAAGGTAAAGGACTAAAATCAATTTTAGTAAAAAGATAAAACAAAAATATATTTTTAACTAAAAAAAGTAAAAAAAAATAGAAAAGAAACAATGTGTGAGCTTTTTTATTTTTATACCGTGTGAGAATTTATATTTGTTGATCAAAATATTACATGATATAATTGCATCATTTATGCTATTTGATTGGCTAAAATTAGAAGGGAAATAGTACAAATAGGTGTGATGAAAATAATGTGAGTTATTTAGTGTCATCGAAATAAGGTGGAAAAAAAACAAACATTTTGAAAAAAAAATGGCTACTCATGTTTACTCACATATATTTATCTTTTCTCTATTTATTCTCTATTTCTTTTAAAACCAAACATTTTTATTTTATTATATATTCCTCATGAGGTGGAGTACATTTTGATCACCTATTTTTATTAACATGTTCCATTTCCTTTCCATTTTCTTTCATTCTTAGTTCTTTTCTTCTTATTGAACGGACAATTACATGTAACTTTCATATTGTTCGATTTGCTAGCTGCTAGATATAGAAAGATGTTGGGTATCGCGGACCCTCAAATATCAAATTGCAGAAGCGGAAATCAAAAGATCAAAGGGAGAGAGAGACAATCATAATTTGTTTTACGTGAGAAAACCTTACTCAATGTGAGAAAAGGAAAAACTCACAGGACCTAGTTCAGTATCAAAATCCATTATAACAATAATCGGTTACAATGAATAAAAAACACACCAATGTGGTGGTACACTCAACCTCTCCAACAATGGTGGTCACTCAAACGCTCACAGTGATTCACTCTAAGCTCTCAAATATGAAGCACTATGGCTTGCTCAAATATAAAACTCAAGACTATCACTTGAGGCTCTCCAATTTCTGTGTGTCTTGCCTCCACCCTTACTCATCTATTTATAGGATGGATTAGACTTACAATGGGATGGGCCTAAGCAATCAAATATTATTTGATTTGGTCAATCAAATAAAAATAGAAAGTATCAATCAAATAAAAACGGAAAGTATCAATTAACTAAAAACGGAAATTATCCAACAAATCTCCCTCTTCTGTTTTTCAATGAGACCGAGGTCTTCAACTTCAACAACCCGGTCTTCTCACCTCGGCTTCATCATGCCGAGTTCCTCAGTCCAGCTCCTTCACAGCAATCTTCAAATTTCCATGCTGGTACCAGCTTCGTCATCATGTAAGACCAATTCTGACTGGTGTGCACCTTCCCAAGTGTGAACTTCCCATCCTCCACCGCATCTCGTATCCAGTGATACCTCACATCAATATGTTTGGTGCAGGAGTGATACGTCGAATTCTTCGCAAGATGAATTGCGCTCTGGTTGTCACACATCAGCTCGTACTTTTCTTGGTCATGGCCGAGTTCCATGAGGAACTTCTTCATCCACAGCATCTCCTTGCTTGCCTCAGTCACGGCAATGTACTCGGCCTCGATTGTTGAAAGTGCCACACACTTCTGCAATTTTGATTGCCAAGAGACTGCTCCTCCAGCAAATCTCATCAAATATCCAGTCGTCAACTTCCTCAGTCAGAATCTCCCCCTAAATCGGCATCCGAGTAGCCTTGCAGCTCGGCTTCACCTTCTCCAAATCGAAGACATAAATCGGATGTACCTTTCAAGTATCTGAAGATCCACTTCACTGCTTCCCAGTGCTCTCTGCCTGGATTTGAAAGAAACCGACTCACCACACCAACTGCATATGCCAGGTCGGGTCTAGTGTAAACCATTGCATACATCAAGCTTCTGACGACAGATTGGTACGGGATATTCAGCATTTGATCTTTGTCTTCATCAGACTTCGGACACTGCTTCTTACTCAGCTTCATGTGCCCGATTAAGGGGGTGCTTACTGTCTTGGCTTTGTCCATGTTGAATTTCTTCAAGATCTTCTCAACATATTTCTCTTGACTTAGCCACAGTAGCTTCTTCTTTCTATCCCGGATGATCTTTATTCCGAGAATCTGCTTTGCAGGGCCGAGGTCCTTCACAGCGAAGGATGAGCTTAATGCCTTCTTCAAGGCATCAATCTTCTCTTTGCTTTGCCCTACAATCAACATGTCGTCAACATATAACAGAAGGATCAGAAAGTCTCCGTTCTCATACCTCTTCACAAATACGCAGTGATCAGCTTCAGTCTTCATAAACTTGTGCTCTGTCATGAAGGAATCAAACTTCCTGTACCATTGCCGAGGTGCTTGTTTCAAGCCATAGAGACTCTTCTTCAACCGGCATACCATGCCGTCGCATCCTGGAACTCGGAACCCTTCAGGTTGCTCCATATATATCTCCTCCTCCAACTCACCGTGAAGGAATGCGGTCTTCATATCCATCTGTTCTACCTTAAGATCCATTGTAGCTGCCATGACTAACACAGTTCGGATCGAGGTCATCTTCACAATAGGAGAGAAGATTTCTTCAAAATCAACTCCTTTCTTCTGATTGCAGCCTTTCACTACAATCCGGGCTTTGTATCTCGGCTTCTGCCCATTCTCTTCCTGTTTGATCTTGTACACCCACTTGTTCTTCAGAGCTCGTCTTCCTTTGGGTAGCTCGATCAGTTCATAGGTCTGATTCTCATGCAGGGACTTTATCTCATCCTCCATGGCCTTCTCCCATTCTCCTTTGTCTGAGCTCATCACGACCTCATCATAACCCTGAGGCTCACCATCTTCGGCAATGATGGTGTATTCATCATCAGGGTACCTTGAAGAATGTCTTCTTTCTCTAGTGGGGTATCTCGGTTGTTGTTCCTCAGCCTCAACAGAACCCGATTCTTCATTCTCAACTCGGATCCCAGCATCATCAGCTTCTTGCTGATCATCATCTTCAACATTGCCTTCAGCGATTTCTTCACTGGTTTCTCCCCCTGCTTCACCACTTTCAAGAGGGACGAGTTCTTCTCTTCGGACAGTAACCCGGACTTGGGGCTTCGAGATGTCATGGATGGTCTCATCCTCATGGAAGACTATATCTCGGCTTCTCACAATCTTCTTGTTGATTGGATCCCACAATCTGAAACCAAACTCGGTTTTCGGCGAACCGAGGTATATGCAGTCTTTCGTCTTCGCATCCAGCTTCGCCCTTTCATCCTTAGGGACATGCACGAAGGCTCGACATCCAAACACCCTCAGGTGATCATAGGTCGCTCTCCGACCTGTCCAGACTTCCTCTGGAATCTCTCCTTCTAGCGGCCTCGATGGTGAGGGATTTATCAAATCCACCGCTGTTCTAACTGCCTCTCCCCAATATGCTTTTGACAACCTGGCGTTGGATAGCATACTTCGGACCTTCTCTTCAATAGTCCGGTTCATTCTCTCAGCAAGCCCGTTCAGCTGAGGAGCCTTGGGGGGCGTCTTCTCAAGTTGGATCCCGGCTTCTCTACAGTAAGCTTCAAAGGGACCACGATACTCACCACCGTTATCAGATCTGACCACCTTCAACTTCTTGCAGTCTCCCTTTCCACCATGGCGTGGAATTCCTTAAATGATTGGAGAACCTGGTCCTTGGTCTTCAAAAGATAAACCCACACTTTGCGGGAGTGATCATCAATGAAAGAGACAAAATACTGAGCTCCTCCAAGCGATCTCTCCGACATGGAGCAAACGTCAGTATGGACAAGGTCAAGTATGCACCTCCGTCTCCTGGGTTGATCCGGTCTCATAAACGAAACCCAGTGCTGCTTTCCAGCTAAGCAGTGCGAACAACTCTCCAACACTTGACCCTTCAACCCGGTCAATAGCTCTTTCTTCTCCAAAATCTGGAGTCCTTTCTCGCTCATGTGACCGAGGCGCTTCTGCCAGAGCTCCAAGCTTAATCCATCTCGAACAGAATTGGCTTCTCCGCCATTGGTTTTTCCTTGCATGACATACAAGGAGCCTTCTTTCTTTCCTCGGGCCACAACTAAGCTTCCCTTGGTCAGCTTCCATCTACTTTCTCCAAAGTAATTTACTGACCCGGCGTCATCTAGTTTTCCAACTGAGATCAAATTCAAACGCATGTCAGGTACATGCCGCACATCCTTTAGCGTAACCCGACATCCTGTGTCTATGGTCAAGGTTACATCACCAATACCAACAATCCTGCTGGTCACCTGATTTCCCATCTTCACGACACCATAATCTCCTTTCTTGTAGGCAGAGAAGAATCCCTCATGTGGGGTGACGTGGAACGAGGCACCGGAGTCAACAATCCAGGTGCAGTCATCATGGGCTACATTCAACATTTCCTCACTGAGGAGGAATATCTCGGCATTCGGGTTGGCAGCCACCGCCGTGGTGCTCTGATCACTTCTTCTTCTGGGAACAATTTGATCCGGCTTCATACAGCCGTTCTGTTCATCATTCTGCAAAGTCCTGCAGTCTGGTCTCTTGTGTCCTACCTTCCCACAGTAGAAGTACTTCAAGTCATGCTTTGGCCTTGACCGGCCTCTAGACCTATCTCGTCCACCTCGATCTCGGCTCTTGCCACGACCCCGGGAGTCGATCTTTCCTCTGTTCTCAGCAACGTTAGCCTTAAACGTGCTAGATACATCTCGTTCTCTTCTTCTGGCTTCTTCATTCAAGAGGCTGTCTGTCACGACATCCATCGTCAATTTTCCTTCTGGAACCGAGTTGCTCAAAGTCACCACCAAAGTATCCCAACTTTCCGGTAACGAACTCAGCAACAACAAAGCCTACATCTCATCATCAATTTTCATATTAGCTTTGGACAATTGATTCACAGTACCTTTGTAGGTGTTGAGGTGCTCAATCATACTCATACCATCCTTGTATTCAAGCTTCACAAGGCGGCGGACCAGGTGTGCTTTGTTCCTGGGAGTCTTCTTCTGAATCATGGACTCCAATTTGTTCCACAACTCGTACGCGTTCGTGAACTCGGACACGTGCTCAAAGATGCTTTTGTCAATATATTTCCTGATTGTGGCCACGACCTTCCAACTCAGGATCTCTCAATCTCTGTCCGACTTGCCAGTCGGCTTCTCCTTCAGGACTATGGGATCATATAAATCCTTGCAGATAAGATGATCCTCCATCATCGACCTCCAATAGTTGAAGTTATCTGCGGTCAACTTGATATCTCCGTCGTGAGTTATGCTGTTGGTCTCCATCTCTTCTCTTTCAGAACCCATCGAACTCGGGCTCTGATATCACTGTTGGGTATCGCGGACCCTCAAATATCAAATTGAATCAAATTGCGGAAGCGAAAATTAAAAGATCAAAGGGAGAGAGAGACAATCAGAATTTGTTTTACTTGAAAAAACCTTACTTAATGTGAGAAAAGGAAAAACTCACGGGACCTAGTCCAATATCAAAATCCACTATAACAATAATCGGTTACAATGAATAAAAAACACACCAATGTGGTGGTACACTCAACCTCTCCAACAATGGTGGTCACTCAAACGCTCACAGTGTTTCACTCTAAGCTCTCAAATATGCAAGCACTATGACTTGCTCAAATATAACACTCAAGACTGTCACTTGAGACTCTCTAATTTCTGTGTGTCTTGCCTCCACCCTTACTCATCTATTTATAGGATGAATTAGGCTTACAATGGGTTGGACCTAAACCATTAAATATTATTTGATTTGATCAATCAAATAAAAACAAAAAGTATCAATCAAATAAAAACAAAAAATATCGATCAACTAAAAATAAAATTTATCCAACAAAAGAAAAATAAAATCTAGAACAGACTTTACACTAACAATTTCCATAGACGAATCTATCATTTTAGTACGTAAGTAAATGCATTGATCTATCAATCAATCAGCCCTTCAACCTTGCTCCTGTGTCCTATTCCCGTCCCATTATTCTTTCGGCCCTTCCTCAGTCCCAAAAAAGGTGGATAGGGTTTGAGATTGGCAGCAAAGTGTCTGCTTGCAGTGTGTTTTTCAGTCTCTCAGAATGCATGAAGACACAGACATTTTGGCGTACTATAATGAATGTAATAATTATCACGCATTGGTAAATGAAGATCGACTATCGAATGTACTCCATAATCCATATGACTTCAATCAATCTTGAGCGGGCTTGAAATTTGTGGCTTCTAAAACTAGCTCATTAATTTTGAGCCCTATCCTTCAAATAAATTAAATTGTTGTGTAAGGTGATGCTTTGTGCATGGATGTTATAGGTCATGAATTTAAGGCAATTTTAGAATAACTAAACTACTCGTAATTACGAACTATAACATTTAAATCATCTTTACTTGACCGGGATAAATCAAGAACACGTATCTAAATTCATACTAGAATTCATAATGATTTCACAATGATTGTTTAGATAAATAGAGAGATTAGAAAAAATTATTGAGAGAGATACTACCCTTAGAGAGTGAGTGTACGTGTATATGTCCAAACTACTAAACAGAAAAACATCTTATTAACATCATGTAAAGATATTTAGGACTTCTTATTCCTCAAGAAAAGGAGGAGAGGAGTAGGATACATTATCCGACCAATGCATTGATATAACAATATAAATAATAATTTAAATGATAATTTAATCATTCAATGATATTAGAGTCACAACCACAAACACTTTATTATTTTACAAATATCTTCTATTTTTCTTTATTTTTTTTCTTTGATCCTATTATTAACTCTATTATGTCATATTATAATATAATAGAAAGACAGAGAAAAAAACGATAATGATGAGAATTTTAAAATAAATAGTAATTTATATTATTACTTGTGACATAAAGTAGAAGTTTTGGAGTGTACGTCCGTGGGAAAGCTACAGGTAGATTTAGATGTGACACTCTGTCTCAATCTCTTTTAACAATAAAGTAGTAATGAAAGAAAAAAGAGTGATCAAAACAGTTAATACCGAATAAAAAGATTTATTTTACATTTAAATTATATTGAAACACACTATATATTAAATATGTATATGTTGAAAAGCTTTTGAAATATGATTTTTTTTTTTTTAAATTGTGTGAAAACTTCATGTATTTAAAGTGAGATTGGTGTATATTGTCAATAACTTTAACAAATGAAATAATAATTTTAAAATATTGGTGTCGATAGAGAATGAGATGAGAAGTGATAACTTTTGTGTCTTTCAATAAGTAGTTTATTATATTTGTAGCTTATCTAATAAAATCGAAATCACTATTTATAAGTATCTTATCTTTTAAGCCATTTTAATTTTTTTAAGTTCTAATTAGCCATTTAGCAATTCAAAATTGAAATAATAATTGATCAAATCTAACTTATACTTAACAATTTTTTCAAACCTAATTCCAAACATGAGATCCGTCAAATTTGTTTCCTTTCTTTCACCAAATATTTTAAATTATTTATATTATTTATATTTTCAATGTTATCAAAAACATAATAATATTCCACTTAGGAAATTAATTAATCATTTGATCATATTAAATTTTTTAATTTAATTAATCATCAAATATTAAAATAGTTTTTTTAACAGAGAACATTCATTTATGTGTGACTTTGTAGATTTAATATTAAACTGATAATGTATTAATCAATTAATATATTAATCAAGGTAAGCATCTAATAATACTCCTTAACATCCGGATAACGTGAAGTAACGTTTTACTTTCAAGAATCATTAGAAGAATAGTATAATAATTTCTTTCATCTTTACAACTCTAGCTTAACTCTAGAATATGGTATTAATGTCAAACTTTGTTTAGTTAACTTATAATGACTAAAGAAATTTATTTCTCTTTTCATTTTTGATTTTTCTGGCTAGGATATAATTTTATTCATAAAGCTTAAACTCATTACCAAGAGTCGATGAATTTATTCTTGATTAATCATTAATTTTACATGTATTTAAACATATTCAATATCCATTTATCAAGTGCTCTAAAGCATTAGGTGTCTGAAATTAAAATATAACAAATAATCTATTAATTATTATGACAATCTCATATCAAAGAAAATTATTAAACCCTTTCTTGAGAATTTTCTATTGATCATTTATAGTAAATTTAACCATTATAAAATTTCAATTGAATTAGTTCAATGATCACATTTACATGTGACTCATCTATATATGTAAACTAATAAATAAGATTTATTAATATTTATCCAATAAATACTATCACATATATATTAATCTATCCGGATTATTGGTATCTTATTTACAATAATCCTATGATCAAGAACGATTTAGATTAAAGTAAAAAAAAAATTATTTTTCATTATCATAATCTCCATTATGATGACAAATCTTTAATTTTAATGAAGAACATTATCAAAACTATTTAATCAAATTGTGAAATATAACAATGAAAACAAAATAATACTTTATTAATTAAACTAAAATTAATTATAACAAGTAGGGAAATATGATAATGAAAACAAAATAATACTTTATTATTTAAACTAAAATTGGACAGTGGGCATTCAAATTTATTCCCAACAGAACAGAACTCATTAATTTGTTGGTTAGCGTAAAAGCAGGCTAGTTTGTGTGGTTTTGGAGGATTGCAACCACTTGATGAAGTTTGGCAGCGTAGCTTGGTCAGCTCTGTAGTGCTTTTGTGTGAAGTGAAGCAAATGTGACCATGTAAAATCGGGATAGTGTTTGGTCCCATCCATGCTCACAATATAATCTGGGGCTCTCACCAACTTGTCTTCTTTGGGGCACAGAAAGAACGCCAAGGACTTCCTCTCTTTGTACTTGTTTACCACTGCCCTATGGAGGCAACTTTTGTATCTCCCATTTGATAATGCCTACACAACCCAACAATTCCATGATTCCTCTTGTTTAATATTTAAGCACTCACATATATACAACATCCAATTTATCCACCGTTGTAAATGTACACTATATATGCATGTTCGGGTAAGAGATATAAGATAAATATTGAATAGTTAAGAGAAAAAGAAAAATTTAAAAAAATCATAGGTTTAATTTCCACTATTGATAAAAACAAACATTCAAATAAAATAAATATTTGTCAAAAAAAAAATATGAATGTTAGAGTTTGAGAGTATATATATATATATATATATATATATATATATATATATATATGCATGATAATATATGATACATGGTTTTCATCCTTGTGTTAGCTCTTCAAAATTAAATAGCACAATCCAACTCATCATTTAAAAGGATTGACCGGTTCAGTTCAATATGTTTTGACAAGTAAGTGAGTCATTGTAGCGTGATGATATGATTGTATGATAAAGAAAAGAATAAACACAAATATAAAGTGAGCTGGTGTTAAAGAAAACGTGCAAGAAAAATCATTACTCAAGATCATATAATGAGATGTGTATGAATATAGGGCCCACCGTGAAGGTGTCTCCAATGTTGATTACAAATGCATCAAGACGAGGTGGAACCGTCTGCCATTTGCTGTCTGCAAATACATGAAGGCCTCCAACATGATTTTGGTGAAGTATGGTTAAAGATGTTGGATCACAATGCGGTCCTGTCCCGAGTGTAAGGCTTGGTTGTTGGCAAGATGGGTAATTGTTGCATCTCATGATGGAGCAACCTTCTTTGAACAAGTCCCTGTAATGCAACCGATCCACGCCTAAGCTTATAGCCAGTAGTTCCATCAGTTTCATTCCCAATTGTTTCATGGCTTCACAGTACTTCTGGAATGTCACTCTGGGAATTTAACCAACAAGGGGAACACTCTTGTGTATAGTTAGAGATATTACCGATTTGTCTTTCAATGTCAATGAAAGAGCAAGCCAAAATTCAAATAAATAATAAAATATAAAAAATAAAGATTACTTTTAAAAAAATGGTGCAGGATACCCGTCCTAGTTGACATTCGAGGAGAGAAAAAGATACATGACAAAGAAAAGATTAAATACAACAAATGATATGACATAATAAGAGAAATATAGATTTCAGTAAAAAAAAAAAAAAGATAGAAAAAATTAAATAATAAGCTATATTAATAAGAGAGAGAAAAATATTATATGATTTATAACTTTTGTGGTTCAAATCAATCTTTACCCAAAGCATAATTAAATTTTATTAACTCTTTTGTTAAATTCAAAATGTCAGTTATAAGTTATGTAAAGATTAATTAAAAACATAAATGTGTAATATTTTGAATCATGTAATAATTTTTCAGATAGTTGAGTTTAAAGTTTACACTGCTGGAGTGTCCAAATTAAATATAATTCCTCGATTAGAATGTTATAAAAATCACGGTATTAGTCCATTACTAGTCTTACCCGGCTAGTTCAAAGTCTTCTCCTACGGTGGATTTGAAGTAGTTTGTTACAACAGGCTCTAAGGTGTTGTCATGATATGGGAAAGATAGGGTTTCCTTCCATGGCAATTTGGAGGAGAAGCGATGAGCATGTGCCCCAGAGTAACCCCACATGGAACCGGCCGCCGGTGTCTTATGAACACTCAATTTCCTGTGAATTGGGAGCTTGAAGAAAGTGTCCATTTGATGATGTGCTTCACGAATGAGGCTTGGATCAACCCCATGATTGATGACTTGGAAGCAGCCATGTTTAAAGCAAGCTTGACTAATGAGCTTAGCAGCATGTTGTGTGGCCTCATTATCCCCTCTAAGAAAGCCATAAAGGTCCACCACTGGTGCTTGGAGCTCGTGTTGTGCATCCACCAAGTACTCCTTTGGCCAAATGAAATTGGTTGGCACGTGGGGCAGAACCTCAAGTTCAGACTGCAAGAGACCAGATGAATCCATCTCACGTTAATTGTGTTGTTTCAAACAATTGAGGAAGGAATCAAGGAACCTCTAGCTGATACGTACAAACACTAGTGATTAAATAGCAGTTAGCATAGACAAGGAAAAGATAGGGCACGTTAATTACATTGCACAATGCATATGGCGTGTATTTATAGAGTTGGGAGATAGAATAACCAGTAGCTAGCCACTTAACCAGCAACGACCACGAAAACCTTTTGGAATTTATTCTTCTAAAATAACACAAAATCTTTTAGCAAGATACTTTCACTGGATTTAATTATAAGTAAAAAAAAAATAAGCGTTTAGTACTTTAGTGCACTCAAATTAAATATCAACAAATTTTATCTTATTTAATTATACAATCTAAAAAATATTCTATACAATGACATATATAAATGGAATATTTGATATTAAAAAAAAAACACTGTTAGAGAGAATGTGGACTCAAATATCAACTTAATTTCAAGGATCTCTTTTTGACGAATAAGATATCGTCTGTGATCTGAAAATCAAATTAAAATGATATGCAGGTAACTATAAAATAATTGCAAGGCTTTTTAGGCCATCTCCAATGCAGTATCTTAGGAGAGTTTCTTAGCTGACTTGACATCCTTTTTTTACTTTTTCTCTCTCCTGGAGTGCTTAAATTTAAGTAGAGTTTCTTATATAAGAAACTGTATCTTAGAAGAGGATCCACCAAAACTCAATAAAAAACCCATATAAGCTCCTAGCATTGGAGTTGTCCTTATAGGCAACGCATAAAAGTAATCACATAAAAAAAACACAATAACAAAAATTAGATTTATTTCTAATTGAAAGATAAAGATTAAATAAAATTAATGAAAATACTTATTAGAGAAAGTGAATAAATTATAAAATGTTTTAGAAAAATTGATTTTATTTTATTTTTAAAAAAAATCTGCGTTCATAGAACTTTTTTTTTTTTATGGAATTCATTGAATTTAAAACAATGTAATACATAAATAATACGATATGCACAACATTTGAAAATAAATTAATCATATGTAAATATTAGCTAGGAGTCGTTGTATGAAGACTCAAAAGAAGAGAAAAAATTATTAAAAAATTAAAAGGAGAAACTATTTGCAGTTTATGTAAGATAAATTTATTTATTTTTTTACTGCATGTAAGATAAATTTATTGAAAAATTAAGACTCTGATTTTAGTAATAAAACATTATACACTTTTATTTCAACAAAAAAATGTCTTTTGGTATCGACGTGTTAGTATATAACACTTAATTTATTTCTCTGGCCAGTCACAATCATTTTTAGGTATCTTATACTCAAATTTGAAAATGTCCAAGATTTCATAAATGAACTGCCCTTTTAAATCCAATTACGTATAGTCACAATCGGATACGTGTTGGAACTTGGAAAGCATGCGTATATTCGTATCATGTTATAATTTTTTTATTGGAGACAAACACCGTTATATCCTGCATTCATACTATTACATTCTGTCCCTTTCATTGCATATCAAAAAGTATATTTTGAAATGTAAATTGGGAAATGCCAGATACAATTGTGATTGTGGGAGTGTAGGAAATAAATTTCACCAATTCCTATACTAAGAAATGGGTCAATATATTAGATCTACAGTGATCAGTTGCGTTACTATTCATTTACACATGTAGCCAATTTTAACTTGGATTGAATTGTCGGAAGCGACAGAAAAATAAAGCACTTGGATCGAATTAAAATTTTATACTCAGTGCAATAAAATTATTTCTCTCTCTCTCTCTTTATATATATATATATATATATATATATATATATATATATATATATATATATATTGTTCAGCATCTCTACTACTGAAAAGTTATGGGATAAGCAATGAGAATGTTTGAACTCTCAGATCACGCAATACAGTGGACCACCGGCCGCCCCAGTGGTTTTGTAGGGCTAGTCACCATCTATCATTGAATATCTTCCTTCTCTCTCTTTAGCTTTGCATATTTTTCTACGAATAAAAAAATGTTAAACATGATTGTCATCCACCAAAGAATGTGCATATCATTATTAATTATTTTTTATCATTCATTCTGTATATAGACTCAGACATATAAGATACACATTAGAGTGAAATATAGAGCAATTCAAGAATTAGGCAGGTGTTTAAATAAATAACTTAAACATCTTTTCAATGAGATTTTGTCATATTTTATCATGATTTTTGAATAAATTTATCCATAAATACTTATATAGGAAAAAAATACAAAAGATAAGATTATCGCATAAGCTAAAAGTTAAGATGTAGGAGTGACAAAAATTCTCGTACTCGTGGATATCTACTTCAATCAGTCTCAACTAAAAAAAAAAAAAATCCACTCTACTCGAGTGGGTACAGACACATTATTTAACTTTCTTAAAATAAGAACGGGACGAGGATGGATATATATGTAACAATCCACCCCATTTCCCAAAAGATTTATTAATTATAAAGTTCATAAGAACTTATTTTAATAAAGTATACTAAATGTATTGGAGTATTCCAGGATCCAATTAGGCTTAATGTTTTGTCCTCGTCAATTATCGAGGGATTTTATTAGTTCATGGACATTAACCTTAATTAAATGGTTGACTAAATATATAACATGGCTAGCTTGCAGTTAGTCCATATCATTATTGCCATATGTTTTGAAGTGGTCTTACATGACATGTGAAAAATGACTCGTGAAATTTAACACATAATTATACACGCACTCTCCCTTACCTTGCCCTCTGCCAACCCCACTTCTTAAGGCTTCTGTAGTATTTTGATGTATAGATTCAGTCTCCATACTATACAGCAAATTATGCAATGTACGTATATGCTTGTTTTACATCTATACATCTTCAAACGCAGCCACTGAATCTGATTTTGAGTTAGGTGTAACTGCATGCATGCATTTGCCATTTGATTTGTCTTTTGCCTCAATTTCATGAATCTTTAGCACCATTCTATCCATATGTAAAATACGTGTGGGTGATTTGCTCAAACAAAATGATATCTGAATAAATTAAATTTCAGCCCCATGAAACCATTTTGATTCCACCTACAAATCACAAAGAATAAAAGATCACGGGTTCACGTACGAATCCTCACCATTGCATCTGACCCACCTTGCCTGTGAACGTATCTGCTATATCCTTGCCAAGCTATTGACCAAACCACCCAATCTATATTCTTCCAACTCGCTTGTGGGATTATGATTTTCGATGGGTGGCATGGGTTTTGCGGGTTCAGATGCAGGTTGGAAAAAAATCTTGAAAATAAGAAAACATAGAAGAAAATGCGTAATTAATTACATACAGACACCATACAATATCACATACACTTCATCAATAATTATCTTTTTTCTTTTTCATCACATTATATTACTCATTATATTTTTTTTCTCTACCTATTATATTTTTTTCTCTCTAAGTATTTGTTAGCATGGTGTATTCCATCATTGCATGCATAATTTTCTGAAGAAAATATAACACTTGTTAATAATTACAAGTTTATTATAAAAGAAATTTTACTTTAAATTAGGTGGTCCAACTAGCCAATTAAACACAGCCACAATCGAATAATCCAAGAAAAAATTATTTATAAATGCACACAAGATGGCAAATTCGGTAACATCAAACTCATGAGGATAAATTTAATCTTAGCCATTAGAATCATTAATAAATCCATGATCTATCATAGTCACATTGCATAATAGTTTCTTCAAGGTATATATGATGGGAGGCATGTAAAGCGTAACAAAGATCTTTGACCCTCCACTAATTTGTATTTTGTACAACCAATGGGCCATGAAGAAAACGGTAGCATGTCCCCCAATTAGTGATGTTACTTTTATCTTTTCTTTACAATTATTGTACATATAACTGCATATGTAAAGTGGTCCAGGGAAGTATGATGTTCTCTATATTCGTATTACAAAGGAGTGGCTTTCAGGTGAGGGAGTCCCCTACCTACCGCTCCTTTCAAATTAATCCAAACCATAATCTATCAATCCTCCCAAGAAAAAAAAGACATGGTTATTTGTCTCTGGTTATCATCAAACTGATGAATTATCAAACGATTGCTGGTGTTTGTCCTTAGTCGATCGTGTTCTCATCCTAACCTACGGTCCTTTAATGAGAATGCGTACGACCGCTCATTTCATTGGTGTTTATATTTGCATATTGTCTTTTCGATTCCCCAATTTCCATGTACGTACGAAATCACATAGATCGAAAGATAATTATTATAGGGTGAACGGAACCCTTGAATTGTGAATGAAATATCATCCTCCAAAGAATGAATTCAAGCAAGAATTCAGTTTGCGTTTAAGTAAACAATTTGATTGAATTTATTAAACATCTTATTATATTAAGTAAACAATTTACTATGTTCTTTTTCGTTTTTAGTTGCTAATCAAAATTTTGATTTGTTTAGTCTTTCAACTTTTAACTGTTAATATTTTTAGTCTCAGCAGTCATTTTGTGATTATTCATTTTCGGTCAGTTAAAACTGTCAAAAGTTGTCTTTGTTGAACAAAATGGCCTTCACAGACGGGTAAAACTTTGAATATTAAGCCAAAACCCACTCAAATAAAAAATTGAATCATTGGGCAATTAGAACGAGAAATAGTAAAATAAGGGAAAAGGGAGTTAGAGTTACGTTCTGGTGCTCAACCCATGCAAGTGCGGTTTCTCTCATCAACTCCATCAAAACCTATAATCCCTTCCTTGCATTTGTGGTTCCTCTGCGTTGAAGCATTTGTGTATGAGGAGCTTCCCTACATGGGTGGCACCGCTCCATGTACCAACATCGTTGGTTGCGTCTTCACTAACAATGAGTTATTAGAAATTTTCCTTTATGTGAGCAATATTAATTAATTAGTTTTGTATTTTAAATTAATTGGGTTAATGGATATTCCAATTTTGATATTTTAATTGGCCTATTGTGATCATATTGTGTTGGGCTTATAGCATCTATTGGTATTGAGTCTAGTTGGGCAGCAGTGTAGGCATTAATGTCTGACTAGGCTTTCTGTGATGGGTGGACCCATCAGACACACTGTGGATTAGGTTTTGCTAGGTCCCCTCTCTAGTCTATTTATACTGGGGTTAAGCCTCATGAGCCATTATGCTCCCATCGCTGAATGCTGCCAATTTCTGAATAGGTAATAGAGAGGAAGACTCTAGCATTTCGTTCCCTCATCTTCTCCAACCTTTCTTCAATTCAGTAATGGTTCAACAAGGTACACACAATCGTAACTCTGATTTATTATTATTTGGTGTTTCAAATATATTAATTTTCATATATTGTGTGTATCGTCCAATGATTATTGTTTTTTGCTTCCTTTTTATTGTTGAAGCATTATTTGAAGATGTAGACTTTACATCATAATTTTATATATGGTTTATAATCCATTGCTGCACGTAGTGTGCTATTAGCCAATAGCCATACATGTTATATACGTTTTTTGTTTCATGAGTCTTAAAAAAAAAAAAACAAAAAACAAAAAACAAAAAACAAAAAAAAACACGAGGGCATCATATCTTCAGCTGAACTTTAAGGTCTTTTTTTTATGCAAATTATGGGTTGTTACAACTTTTAATATATTTGTTAAGGCAGTTTCTTTTTTAACTCAAAACCGTGTATTTTTTTTTTGGTTGTTACAATTTTTTAATATATTTTGCAAGGCAGTTTTTTTTATATGACCACGTCGTCTCTGCTATTGAAATTTTAAATCAAGCTATTAAGTGGATAAATTCTTCTTTTGCTGTTGAAAGTTTAAATTTATTTATTTTATAATAATGCTTTGTTATTTTTAACAAGGGAACTAAGTACACATTTCATCCCTAAGAGATAAAAATGATTGTCCTATCAATAACTTGCTATTATAATTACGCTTCCCTTATAACTATTGCATAATTATGATTGACAATAAGTGAATTTTTTTTGGCAACTGCAATAATCTCAATAAACACATATTGGAAAAGTGTTTCATGTTGTATGAACATGTTGGTTTATGAGGTCTTATGTTATTTTAATAATTATTATATGTTAGTTACCTGCCCAAAGGGGGTTTCTTAATATATAATAATAAATTACATGAGAATAAATTTTATTAATAATGACATATGATGCCTTATATATTGAAATTATGGAGATATATAATTTATAAAATTTATCTGCCCAAAGGGGATAAATTTTAGACAATTATATATAATTCTCTCCGTTATTGGTAATTATATGTGATGTCTTTATATTGAAATTATGGAGATATATAATTTATAGAATTTATCTGCCCAAAGGGGATAAATTTTAGACAATTATATATGATTCTCTCCTTTATTAATAATTATATGTGATGTCTTTATATTGAAGTTATGGAGATATATAATTTATAGAATTTATCTGCCCAAAGGGGATAAATTTTAGACAATTATATATAATTCTCTCCGTTATTAATAATTATATGTGATGCCTTTATATTGAA